>PVKM010002606.1:0-63524 GCA_004027735.1 Carollia perspicillata | reverse complement strand
GGGGGGTAGGAGGGGAGGTACTGGCAAAAGAGGCTTGTCAGTCTAAGGCAGGAGGTAGTCAGGAGTGAGGAAACTCCAGAAGCACGCCAGGACTAGGACAAAAGACATCAATACAGGACAGAGACCCTCTTCTAAGACTGGTTGTCCCCACTTTCTGGAAAAGTGCTGAATCGTGGTGAATCATGACTGCACCTGTGCAGAAGATGCTACACGGCCCCTGCTTCATAATAATAGCATTACAATAAGTTAGCATTATGGGCCCCCCTCCCCCGATGGGCAGTCAAGGAAAATCATGGGAGACCACAAGCTCAGTAGCTTAAAATTGACATAACTACCTGTACATGCACAACAAAAGTCCACCAAAACTAGCCAGGAAAGAGCCGCCCTGTAAGAATAGAATCCCTCCTGCCACTGAGGGTCAATCTCTGCTCAGACCACTCCCATGCTCTGTGGAGTGTACTATCACTTAATAAATCTCTCTCTCTCTCTTTCTAACTCCGTGTGTTCGGTTCAATTCACTGTTTGCAATCACTAAGAATATGGTTACCTGTGACAAGTCTGACTATGGGGTGTAAAGCCATTCAAAGCTTGCAAAAACTTGGGAAATTTATTGGGCAATTTGAAAAAGCTTCTGGTCCTTTCCAAGCCCAAGCTAATGTAATCTCAGGGGAACAAAGAAGCATGCTCACATGCCCTGACTCTCTCTCTCTCTCCCTCACCTGATGACACGCACTCAGATGCCACCCACATCTGTTCTGTCCATGGCCATGTGGCCTTAGCAGCCATGTGGCCAGTGGCTGCATAGACTCCACACACAGGCCCCAGAGGGGAGCCTGAACACTGCGGCACAGCAATGGACTGCAGCTGGAAACACCCACTGAGCTAGACACATGCTGGACTGGACTGGACTGGACTGTAATATGGAGCAGAAACCAGGTACAGGCTTTATCCTGGCCTTACTGAAGACAAGACTGGACAGAGGTGGGACATAGGAAGTCAGGAGCGGGGAGCCCTCTTAATTTTATGCCATCAATAAAGTTTACCCTGGAACCCCATCGTCCTGCAGAGGTCTTGGGAACTTCTCTCCTGTCCACACTGCCAGGACTCGTTTTCCACCGGCAACAGTCACGGCCAATGAAAACCAATTCACTCTCTCTGTAAATTTCTGTTAGTAAATCCAAGATAAAAAACGCAGGGTTGTTTGGAAAGTCAAATAAAGCTTTCTAACTAAAGGATCTGAATTTTGAAATTCATCAAATCTATGATTCTCCCAAAATGCTTTTAGAAGTTGGGATCTTTTTTTCCCTAAGCATATTCCAGTTGTGATCTCTGCAATGAGAAAGTTCTCTAAGTTCTGAATTTCTACCTGTATTCCAGAAGAAGGCCTCAAGTTTTTCATTTGTTTCCTAATATAACGTAAATCCAATTCATTCATTCAGTCTCGATAACAAAAAAATGCATCTGATATGTGCCTGGTCCTTAGTAGGTCCTCAGTACTCTTCATTACGTGGAAAATAATCATTGCCTGTGTTTTTAAATATTCCCTGGGATCTATATATAAGGCAGAGAGTCTGTGAAAACAAAATAAAGCTAGTAGCAAGACGTATGTAAAGGGACTAGAGGAATACTAACTGTCATTTCTTTCTGGAAATCTTTGCACATTTTCAGGGAATTGATATTTGCAGGAATTTGGAAGAAAAATCAAACTGAGACAAAAAGTTCTCCCATTGCTTTCGGGCATCACAGGTAGAAATGTCTGGAAGTAGACGTGGAGATGGGGTGTGGGCGCAAGACAATTCTTAGGGGTCAAAGCCTGTGGAAGGAAGGAGAGGCGGTCACTCGGGGACGCAGGCTTCTCTGTTTCCTCAAAAAATAGCATATTGGAAATAATTGTGAGGACTGTTTTTAAAAAGCCTTTATATATCCTTAAAATGTCCACTCCTATTCAGCTTTTGTAAGTAATGTTTATAGAAAGTTTTTGGTTATAAAAGAAACCATCTTTCATGCTGACAATGAACTGTAATTGGTAGAGAAATATGCCAAAATGTTAACATCGATGATTGATATTTCTTGTGCTTCTACAAACATTTCTTCACTTACCAATTTATCTAAAGTGAATGTGTATAAGTCTTTTTCAAATAAAAGTATAATTGATATAAAATATTATATGAGTGTCAAGGGTACTACATAATGATTTGGTGATTTGATATCGCTATACCTTCTGTGATCATACAAAGTTACAAAAAAAAAGTTTTCTTGTGATGAGAACTTTCACGATTTGCTCTCTTAACGACTTGCAAACACGCACCACCACACTATGGACGACAGTCAACATGCGGCACAACAGAACCCTGTGACCGGTTCACCTTACAACTGGGATCGGCCCAGCCCCCAGCCTCCCTCCCCTCTGGCGGCCACCAATCTGTTCTTTGGGTCCATGAGGTTTCCTTTATGTTCTGTTTTTTGTTTGTTTGTTTTGCTTTTCATATTCCACATGTAAGTAAAACATATAGCATTTGTCTCTCTAAGTCTGAGTAATTTCACTAAGCATAGCACCCTCCGGGTTTATCCATGTCGTCACAAACAGCAAGAGATTTCACTGATTTTTATGTCTGAGTTGCATTCTATCATTCATTTATTTTTGTCTATTCTCACACGTGCACACACACACACACACACACACACCCCTTTATCCATTCATAAACACTTAGGTTGTTTCTTCATCTTGGCTATAGGAAATGATACTGCAATTTTGAAAGGTTTTAAGTGTATGACAAAATCCAGCACTAAAATGGCTGGGACAAGTTAATGGGGCAAGGGGTGTGATGAGAGAATTTGGAATTTAAAAAAAACACTAACAATTAGCAATGATTTACTTTGGTTGAGCAAAACTAAATAATTTGTTTTCTTTCCACTTTTCCGACTTTCCCATAATGAGAAGTTATCGTTTTATTATGAGGATGGGACAGCAAGTCCTTCAAGTCCATTTAATTTTCAAAATAATATTTAAAATATAAAATAAAGAAGCTGGACGCAAAAACCATGCATACATAAACCACAGACACGGACGGCAGCGTGGTGCTGGCCAGAGGGAAGGCGTGGGCGGGGGCAGGCTGGAGGGGACAAAGGTGGGGAAATGAAGGAAATCTGTAACAGTGTCAACAATAAAAGTAGAGAAAAAAAGCAGCAGCTGGGTGGAGGAGTGCACCTTGCGTGGCGGAAACATACGGGCCTCTGAGCTGAGCGAAAGGGAGAAACAGCTCAGGCCTCCCTGGGATTCAAGTTACAGCGGGAAGCAGTCCTGGTCTCCAACAGGAAGAGTAGACACCAATAATTGGGGGGTCTGCGGGGGTAGGGAGGCTCTTGTGCAGTGACTAGTTAGACATTCTCTCAGGGATTCGCAGGGTTTTTGAAAATGGAAACGCCTTTTTATACTGGAGGACCTTTGAAAGAGACCACATCACCTTCTCCCTCTCCCTCTCCCGTGCGAGGGGCTTTCCAAGCCTCTCGTATGAAAGGGACTGAGAGACCTACGAACGCCCCCCTCCCCTGTGAGTCATTCAGGCATTCATCACACCCACAGCCCTCATTCCCCACCCTCAGAATGGTTTGTGAACGTGTGACTAGAGGTGGGCTGGATCCTCTCCCCATCCCCAGCGAGGACGCGTCTCAGAACCCACCCTCTCCCAGCCGAGCAGGGCCTGCAGTCCTTTGGCCCCCAGGACCGGGAGCCTGCTCTCGGTGATCACAGAATTAGTCAACAGGAACCTGGCCGTGTCGGGGGAGTTCTCCAGGCCCCATCTTATCTCTCAATTCCAGAGAGGTAATATGAGAAATAAACCGAGCCTACACAGTATTGCTGTAAAATCAAAAGGAAATGTATAAATGCTGTAGAAAGTACAAGCCCGGTGCCTTTTCAAATGCCAGGAATATTAACGCTTTCCAGTCAATGCAACACCTTGGTTATAGTCTATCTCATTCCAATCAAGCTGTCCCCTTACAGAAATGATCTGGATATGAATACATTCTGTATGACAGTACACAAGAGACAGATTAAATAGCTTCTTTTTAGAACTTTAGAAACCTGCAACTAGACATCTGTAACAGACACCTACTTCAGGAAATAATTATGCCCAAAACTCTCCAATGGAAGAACTTCCAATCTATGTGGTTACTTATATTTGAAGTTTCCGACTGCATCTGCAATGTAATCTGACTTAGAATCAATGTTTTATTTTAAAAACTTTGAGTTTCCGAATTTAAATTTAATAATCATCTTATATAAGTATGTTCTAAAAAGCACTCTAGTGTAATTTCTGATTTCATAGACTTAGTGTTTTATTCCATACAAATGAGTCTTCGAGGCGGATCCTGGCCCGCAGGATCCATGCACAGGGCAGCTGCTAGTGAACAAATACCCGTGGACCACAGGGATCCTACGGGAAGAAAGGGAGGGACGGCACGGCCGCTCTCTAAGTCAGAGAGACAGGCTTTTATTGTTTTCCTGGGTACATTACGAGGAGGGCAGTCCTTATTTACTGTGCACGGGTTCACATTACGTGGTCACCTTTTACAGACAACAAAGGAGAGGATGTTGCTAATCACATCCAAGAAGAAGGATATTTGCAAATGTAAAGGGAAAAGCGGTTGGATTGTTAACACTCCACACTTGGGAGGTTGAGCTCAGACTTTAGGAAGTTACTTTGCAGTAAGTCCTCGCTGCCTCAATTCAGGGTGAGGGAGTTTTCGCAAAAGCCAAGTCTTATAGCAGCCTAGGTACAATGCGGGCCTGGTTCCCCACGGGAGAACCTCTCTGTGGGCGTGGTCCTGCGTGGCACTCGCTCCCCACTGTTTTTCCAGGTGAGTGCTGAGCTACATTTCCATGCCATGCGAAGTGCTTTCCTACAAGTCTTGACTAATTTCAGGAAGAATGGTCTGAAAAGAAAATTCAATTAGCCACTAAACCATTGGATGCCTGCCTTGTAGGGAGAAGGAATTTACTTATGAAGGAAGTTTAGTGGTCCAGTGCTAGAGACCTAAAACGAAGGCATCAGATTTCTAATAATTTAAAGAAAAATGTATTAATTAGCATGTTAACTGGATGAAGGAATAAGGGGAAGGAAGTGCTTTTCAATGAGATTTAGGAAGACTTGTTCTAGCATATATAATTCTCCAGAATAGAATTTGTGTGCCCTCAAAAGGGGATTTTGAGTGATAGGTGCTGTACCAGGGAAAAGAGTTCTTTGGAGAAAGCACAGTGAAAACGTCCATTTTGCAGGGAATGCAGGGCGAGGGTGCTGTGGGCGGCACTGTTGCAGAGTCCTCTGGTGGAGGAGAGGCAGAGAACAGAGCCAGACACATGTTGATGCCTACATGAGTTTTATTAACAAGCCAGAACACAGGAGGAGCGTATTAGGCAGCACATGGGATTTACCTCACTCGAAGTGCTGCCATAGATGTGGTAGCTAACTATCCTAGCTATATTTATGGCCAGCTTGGGAGCAAAGGATTTTTTTTTAAAGTTATTCATTTGGGTATGCATGGTCCATGGCCTGTCTAAACAAAAAAAAAATTTAATTTTTAACAATCATTTCCCCCCTAATTTAAATGTGTCACTGTGAATTGGGTGAAGACCATTCAGAGTGTAAATGAAAGAGCGTATGGGTTAACACAAATTCTCATGTAAGGCACAGTTCCGTTGAAGGTGCAGTTATTTCATCTAATTCTGAGGTGTAATCTAAGAATGAATGATGCCAAACCCCAGAGCCACAGACCCTCGGTGTAAAGCAAGAGGCCATGTGCAAACCTTGAATTTGGCAGTGAGAACAGAAGACCAGGGGCCTGTAGTAGGAGGCAGAGACTTGGGGAGAACAAGATGGTTTGGCCAAGGATTTGCTTTTGAAGGTAACCTCTGTCTGACAATAAATATATTTCTTGCTCCTTCTCTTTAAAAAGGGGCAAGAGATCTCTTTTTATGGTGCTGCTTAAAATATATAAAAATCCAAAGCAGCTTTCTTAGGGGGAGGTGCTTTATGGCAACTGAGTAGAGATGATCACTCCAGTGGAAATTCTGCACACAGGCAAGTGGGAACTGTTTATAAAAGGCATGTGGGATGTTAAACAAATGTTCTCTTATATAGTATATCCTCAAAATATTGATACATTTTTTAAAATTCAAATATTTGTTCTTTCCTACAGCTGGATTGATATCTGAATATTTTAATATCCATTAAATAGATAAACTTTAGGACCATTCTAAAGCAGGATGCTGATCAATAATTTTTAGGAGTACTTGCAATTTTAAGGAAAATATAAAATAAATACCAAAACCATGAGGAAATGACACGCTCTCCAGAGAGGAATTGTCAAGCTCTGGAAAACAGAAGTTCTAAAGACAAGTTTTAATGTACAATATGATTTTTCACTGAGTTCAGTGTTTTATTATTTCAACAATAAAAATGGTATGGTGGTTCATTTTCTGGTTCAACTTGAGTGGGCCACAGGATGCCCCAGTGGTTGGTCAAACATTATTCTGGGTGTGGCTGTGAGGGTGCATCTCAGTAAGATTGACACTCGGTTGAGTAAGCTGAGAGGATCTCCCTCCCTAGTGTGGATGGGCTGCACCCAATCAGTTGAAGGTTGGAATACAGCAAAAAGGCTGGCACTTCCCCGGAGTGAGAGAGAACCCCTCCTGCCTCTCTGCCTTGAGCCAGGGCACCGGTCTTTTCCTGTCTGCCGTCCCCACTGAAACATCAGCTCTTCTTGGGTCTTGAGCCTGCCAACTGCAGATCTTGGGACTTTTGAGCCTCCATAACTGCATGACCAGTTTTGTTTTGTTTTTTTTTATTTTAAGATTGTACTTATTTATTTATTTTAGAGAGAGGGAAAGGGAGAGAGAAAGAGAGGAAGAGAAACATCGATGTGTGAGAAAAATATCAGTCGGTTGCCACTTGCACACACCCTCATCTGGGACCAGGCCCACAACCCAGGCATGTGCCCTGATTGGGAATTGAACCAGCGACCTTTCAGTTTGCAGGAAGACACTCAACCAACCTAGCCACGCAGGTCAGGGAGAGGCAATTCTTTGTAATAAACAAGCAAACAACATATTGGTTCTGTTTCTCTAGAGGACCCTCTTACAAACTAGGACTCCCACAATCCTATTGAGCATATAGAGCATTTGCCCAGATAAACTGCCCCAACCAGGTGATCTGGCCCAGTGATTTACCTGTGCCAGCATTTAACCTATTTCTTCAATGCATGGATATATGGAAGCATGAATAAATATACATTTGAACTCATGAATAAATAAATGATTGAATGTTTAAATGATAAAGTGGCTTCCAAGAATGAAAATTTGTGATTCTTAAGCCTAGGTGTTTTTCAAAAGCAAGTCGATTGTTGGTTAGCTTCTTTCCAGAACAAAGTAACGCAATGCCAAATGACCTAGAAAGTTTTATGGAAACTGAAGGCTGACTATGCCCATGTGGACTAAACATCCAGTTGAAAACTGACCAGGGCAGGCTATCCTCCAGACTGGCCGTGCCAAGTAAGAGTGCAATCTGTCCCCACAAATGACCGAGTCTCGAGGGCCACGTTATTGAAAGCCTGCCCCTTGTTAAGCAACCCGCATTCTCTCTACTTTGCTGAGAGCAGAGCTGACTCACTACAGTTTTCTTACAGCCTCTCCTCTTCTATAACAGACACCCATCTCTTAAACTCTGAGAGGCAGAACGAGAAATGGAAAACATATGCACCAATCTGAAAGTGCATCCTCTCCATCATACTGGAAACCTGGGGAAACAATAACACTCATTGTTCGGAAAGTGAAATTAAAAATCAGGTAGGCATACCCCTTTTACTTTAAACTCTATTAAAAGTTTATATAGGTTAAATGACATTAGAAATGGGGATTTTTAAGTAATTCACCTAAAAGTTACTGAGCCCTAAATCTATGTCAGATGATTTCATACTTTTCTCAACTAATCTTTAAGAAGGTTATTAGTATTTTCGTAATGAAAATTATATTCGAGCAGACTTAGTAATTTGCCCCCATTCACACTTACTGGGTATCAGATCCAAACTCATTCTAGTCTCTTTGATGTTGGGAACCGCTCTGCCTGGTTTCAGGAGTTGTAACCCTCCCCGCACCATGGCTAAGGCTGAGTGAGCGACCTCCGGACTGTGAGCCACTAAGGAGACAAAGCTTACCTCCCTGGCAGGAGCGCTGCTTCTGCTTCATCCATCTCTGGCCCCCAATGCTTGGCCGGTTAATCAATGATGGGTAAGACCCCTCAGAGGGGGGGCAACCTAAGCCCAACACAATTACTTAGGAGGCCTTCAAGGAAGGACTTGGAGGCAAAGGGGGGTGATGGACTCTCACTCCCCAGCTACTCTAACATAGCCTGAGTCCTCATTTTGTCTGCAAGAAGTCTCCTAATCTGTTGGCTGCCTTACTTCCCCTGCCTGATTTAAGCCTGAGACAATGCAGGTGGTGGGTACCACCCTGTGCTGGAAAGGGCAGGTTCCCTAGGGCAATCAGACCTAAGAAAGAATGTGTAAAATCCTATGAAACCTGCTTTGTTTGGAATGCTCTCACTCAAATGATAAGAGTCCAAGAGAGATGTGAGTTTGTTCCTCAAGGTTTTATAGCTCTTTAGCTATCTGACCCTGACTCAAAGTAGGCCCTCAGAGTTCTCTGTTATCTACTGTTTGACCGTTACTACCTGACAATGATTAATGAGCTTTACCTGTATTTCTGTGCAAAACAAACCCAATAAAAGCCCGTTGAGGAAAAGGCTCTTGGCCCTTCTCCTTTGAGAGATTAGCCACCATTCCTCCCCAAGCAGATCATGTCTTGGTAGCATTATTTTCATCCGTGGCGCCAGTGGGGGTTCTGTGGGCGGAGCCCCCCACACTTTGACTCCTGAAATGTCAACTCCATCATTCTAGCTTTAAACACAGTTGTCTCACAAGACCTGTAGTTAGCCATTCTGTAAAGTTTTGAGACCAATGTATAAGTAGTTTTAGTCCTTTCAGATGCTACGGCAGAACTGTAATCAACTAACACCTGTTGACAAATATTCTAGAAGCAGCAGCAGTTTGGAAAGCCTGCACCTCCTGGAATTTCCTAAAACTTCTGAGGAAAGCCCTCATGTCTGCTATCCCTGGTGTGTTGTCCCAGGTGAGTCCCAACTGCAGGACTAATATAGGATTTAGGACTAACATAGGATACATTCAGAAGCAGAATTTAGGACTGATCTAGGACACAGGCAGAAGCAGAATTTAAGAGGCCTCCCTCACTTTTATGTATCCTGTGTCTGAGTCAGGAAGAAAACAAAACAAAATGAAACCCTACCCCTTTAAAATGTTTGTCTGCTTGAATTACTTCACTCAGTTCACAGAGTGATGTGTTGGCAGTCACACCGCTCTGTAATTTATCTGCTCCAGCAACAAAATCAGACGTTCGTGGGTCCCCAGGGTGACTCCACATATTGTAAGTCCATGCATGCACACGCACGTGCGCACACACACACAATCATTGCCCTATTGTCCATTGTTTTGTCCTCTAAGGGTGGGCTCCCCACCTTGAAGACACGTTCAGGAATGTCAAACGGTTACTGACTTCTGAGTCTTTTGTTAGTAACGCACAATGAGATAAACCACAGTTTCCTGCCCTTGGCACTTTACCGTATGGTGCTGGTGCAGCGACGTGCCAGCTGGTCCCAACACGTCAGTTGTTCAAGAATAATATCATGCACAGTTTCAGTAAAAATACATTCTAACAATGTCACTGCTGCCATCACGGGTGACAAGAAGCCTTGCGGCTGCCTTCAGACTTGTGCTTTTATGGCTAGTATAGATCAGCAGTTTCCTGAAGAAAGCCTCCCAAAGGGTTGTACTACTCTTCACTGTGAATTCCTCTCTGTAGCACTGGGTGTTTATATTCAAACCCAGAACCAAATATGTATTTGGACATTTAGGAAAGCAATAGTGAATACTCATGTCATGAGTCACTTCCTTGCCATTCCCCATTTAAATTGGGCTGTGTCATTGAAAATGTTGAGGTTAGAACATCAAATCCCACAGGTGTCTCTTAGGGATGCTACACTATCTGACACTCAGGGTGAAGCGGATATCTAACAGAGAAACGAGGACGTAAAAGCAACCACAGACCCATGCAACCCTCCCTAGATTAGAAAACCTGCTCTTGAATGGAACGCGTCCTGGTATTTTGTTCATTCTGCACTGCACAGATCAGGGATTTATTTCCAGAAGGCGCGGACTAAAAGTGAAAATCCACCAACCTGCTCATTGATTTCTATATTAAAGAAAAATGTAAGTAAAAATGCTATATGCTCCGCTACTTACCACAAAACTGCAAGAAGTAATTTTATGCCCTTGGGAAGTGACCAAGAAACCTTGGACAGAAAATAAGCATTGGCTTTGCAGGCCTCTTCCAAGAGAAGAAAGTCTGCAATGCCGTCATCTCCTTGGTAAAATGAGCTCAAGACCCACATAACTAACTTAAAATGCTGCCGCTATGATCTCAGAATTGTCATTGCCAGACACTAGCATTTCTGCCAACTAATCTGAATTTTCGTAAATTGAGCTCAAGGAATCGGTACAGAGTATTTTTTCCAAATACTGTGGGTGAAGAATACAGATGAATAAAAATGTGCCGAAGTGCCTTGCTGAAGGAGACTGGCCAAATTGAAATAACCAACGTAGTGTTTCTATCAATTTCCAATTTGCATAGCAAATGGTAAGGTAGCGGCAATGCGTTGTCATTACCACAGGATGTTGAAATATAAATGAACTTCTCCCTAAAGTTCCCACTTTCCCTCTCCCACCTGCTCACCCAGTGTAGGCAAATGCTGTCTTCTGAGTTATTTCCTGAGGATGTGGGTGCGACGGGGTGGGGTGGAAAACAGAAACTTCCTATAAGTCTCTGGTTTATATTTTCCAAAATCCTAAACCCATAAAAGGGTTGTTTTAAGGGCAAACATGAATCTAGGGGAAACCATCAAGATTTATACGGGGAGGGATTTCCCCTAACATACTAGGGAAATAATCTGCTAGGCTGGGGAAGAGCAGAAGAAAGGCAAAGTGTGGCGGTTTAGAGAAACCCAGTATTCACTCTACTTTCCTACTAAAACTTCAGTGACGGAGCCAGACCCTGACATGGTTTAGGAAACAGAGAACAAACGTGGATGTTTGCTCCTCTTCTTAGATCATAAACCCAGAGAAGTGATAAAGTTACAGATCCGACAGCAAGGCACATAAAAGCGTAGATATGCACCAGGGGAAGTCCCTTGCCAGAGAATAGCATGAAAGCAATAGAACGATGCCTCAGTTCTCAAGCCTGGCATGAAAGTAGCAGAGAGACCCACTGAGCCTGACACCAACGTGGCCAAGAATGAGAGTCGTCCGGGCAATTTACTGCATGGATCAGTGAGTGAGGACCACGTGGAACCATGGATCGGTCAGCAGATATCTGCATGGACAGATGACTCAAGGGCAAGATGGGTCATAAACCGTCTTGAAATTACATGAATTCCCCTGAAATTTAGACACAAATCGAGAAAAACTGAAACGGTTTTTGTGGTGGCTGGGGAATTTAATTCCAGGGGAATTGAAGATTTTTTAAACGTTAGTTATGTTTTTTATACTACTGGTTCATTTGGGGCTAAGATTTGTACCTGTTATAAGAGGTAAGATAATGAACACTTATTTCATGGATTATAGTTTGTGAGTTAGCTTCCAAGTTCCTGAACTCTCAGAACCTCCTAAGATCATGAACACACAAAATTGGGCTGCATGGCCCGTCCACCGGTGATGTGTCCTCTCTGCCTTCACAGATGTCCTTAGAGCTTCATCTATTTGCTCGTAACGTGTGTTCCACTTCTCTCTTCCATCGCCCCTGCTTTTAGTGAACACCTACTATGTGCAAAGCATGATAGACTAATAGTCTCTTTTTCACTTAAGTCCCATGTTCTGTTAAATTTTTATATGAACTATCACTTATTGCACATTAACCATAGTAGGAGTTTTACAAGGACAACCTCTTCTTTACAAACATTAAAAAAAAATTGCATTCAGCAGCATCGCAATCCCCTTTTTCCATACAGAAAGCAGAGGTTCGAAAGGCTACATACCCTGTCCAAAGTCAAACTGCTGGAAAGCAAAGGAAGAAAGCTTCAACATCTTTTCTATTTCTAAACCTCCAGTCCAAGTTGGCTTACTGCCACCTTCTGAATGGATTGTCACTTCAATATATGCTACTGATTTTTTTTCTTTTTTTCATCATACAACTACATTCTTTACTACAGGATATCTTATCTTCATCATTACTAATGTGTTAAATTTGCCTTCCAAACCAAATTGGAAATTTTAAAAAAGGCCATGGATGAGGCATCCTTTTGAGGAAACTATTTTTCCTATATTTCCTACTTGTCCAAAAACACTAGTGCCCTTCCAGCAATATTTAATCTTTCCATAGTCTCCCTGAAGGAAATTTTTTTAAACAACCAACATTTATTTCTCACAGTTCTGGAGGCTGGTAAGTCAGAGATCAAGGTGCAGAGATATTGAGTGCACTGTAAAATCCCTCTTGTTTTTTTAATTATATTTCCTTGATTGTGCTATTAGAGTTGTCCCAGTTTTCCCACTTGACACCCCTCCATTTAGCCCGCCCCTGCTCCCTCGGGCAATCCCTATACCGTTGTCCATGCCCATGGGCGGGGCTACTCTATTTCGAACGCTGCACCTTACATTCCCGTAACTATTCTGTGACTACCAACTCGTACTTCTCAATCCCCTCACCTTTTTCACCCATCCCCCGACCCCTCTCCCGTCTGGCAACCATCAGAACATTCTCTGTATCTTTGATTCTGTTTCTGTTCTGCGTGTTTATTTTGTTTTTTAGATTCAAATATTGACAGATATATATTTCTTGCCATTTCATTGTTTGTATTCCACCTCCCCTTCCTCCTTCCTCCTCTTCTTCTTCTCCTTCTTCAGGGCTTTAACATTTCATATAATATTGGTGTGGTGATGACGAACTCCTTTAGCTTTTTCTCTAGAAGCTCTTCATCTGCCTTCTAGTGCTAGCTTTGCTGGGTAGAGTAATCTTGGCTGTAAGTCCTTGCTTTTCATCACTTTGAGTATTTGTTGCCAATCCCTTCGGCCTACAAATTTTCTTTTGAGAAATCTGCTGAAAGTCTTATGGGGGCTCCTTTTAGTTAATTAATTGCTTTTCCCTTGCTGCTTTTAAGATTCCCTCTTTATCTTTAACTAAAGCATTTTTTAAAGATTTTATTTATTTATTTTTAGATAGGGGAAAGGAAGGAGAGAGGGAATGAGCCATCAATGTGTGGTTGCCTCTTATGCCCCCCAACTGGGGACCTGACCCTCAACCTAGGTATGTGCCCTGACTGGAATCAAACCAGTGAGCCTTTGGTTCAGAGACTCATGCTCAATCCACTGAGCTATACCAGCCAGAGCTAACCTTTAGCATTTTAATTATGTGTCTCAGTGTGGGCCTCTTTGGGTTCATCTTGTTCAGGATTCTCTGTCCTTCCTGGCCTTGTATGTCTATTTCCTTCATGAAGTTAGGGAAGTTTTCTGTCTTTACTTTTTCAACTAAGTTTCCAATTTCTTGTTCTCTCTCTTTTCCTTCTGGGACCCCAATGATGCAAATGTTGGTATGCTTGAAGTTGTCCCAGAGGCTCCATACACCATCCTCATTTTGGGGGATTCTTTTTTCTTCTCACTGTTCTGATTGGTTGTTTTGCCTCCTTATATTCCAAATCGCTGATTTGATTTTCAGCTTCATCCACTCTATTGTTGACTACCTGCAAATTAGTCTTTAGTTTAATTAGTGTATCCTTTGTTTCTGACTGGATCTTTTTTATGCTGTTGTAGTTCTCACTAAGTTCCTTGAGCATCCTCATAACCAGTGTTTTGAACTCTGCAGCTAGTAGCTTGCTTGTCTCCATTTTGTTTAGCTCTTTGTCTGGAGTTTTGTTCTGTTCTTTCATTTGGGCCATGTTTCTTTGTCTCCTGATTTTGGCAGCTTCCCTGAGTTTGTTTCTATGTACTAGGTAGAGCTGCTATGTCTCCCAGGCTTGATAGAGTGGTCTACTGTAGTAGGTGTCCTATAGGGTCCAGTGGCACAGCCTCCACTATTACCCAAGCTGGGTACTTGAGGTGTGCCCACTGTATGAGCTATGTGCACATTCCTGTTGTAGTTGATCCTTGATTGCTGTGGGCATGTCCAAGATCAGCCACCACCAGCGTTCTGACCAGGGTCACACAGATAAGCTACAGCCTGATCTGCAGATGGCTGTACCTTATTCTGAGCTTGGAGGTGCCCAGGTGAGACCATGCTGTACACCAAGGCCAGCTGCTGCTACTGCCAGGCCTGGGGCAACTTAGCAAGAGATATGGGGCTTGCTGAAGCCAGATGCTGCTTGTTTGAGAGAATCTGGGAAAATCTGAAGCATGGGCCAAGTCAAGGAATTCGTATGGAGAAGTCACTGGAAATAGTTTAGGTGGGCCTGACCGTTGGGTGGGGCAAGGTTTCAGGGTGGGGAGAACAGTGTGAGTCAGGTTGATAGAGTCTCAGATATGGCACCCACCTGCCAGCTCTGTAACTCTGAGTGGGAAGGGCTGAGAAGGGACAGTGGACTCTGCCAGCACTTCTCTCTGGGAGAAAGCTGCCCCCCAGCTCTCAGCCTGATGCTAGATAGTTCAGTACCTCCCCATATGTCTCTGGTGGCTTTCAATCTGCAGTCCCCATGAAGTTCAGAGGAAGTGAGTCTGAGTAAGTCTGTGCATGGGCTCTTTAAGAAGAACTGCCAGAGGGTCCAGCAGTCTCTGTCTTCCTCAGCCTCGATCCCTGCAGGTTTTTATAGCCAGATGTAGGGACTTATCTTCCTGGCACTGGAAACTTGGACTGGGGAGCCTAGTGTAGGGTTGGAACCCTTCACCCGAGAGATATCCCTCTTAATTTTTATCCACCACATGTGGGTTTGAGACCAGCCCATTCCACATCACTGCCCCTCCTACCAGTCTCGATGTGGTCTTTTCTTTAATTCCATAGTTGTAGAACTTCCATACAGCTTGATTTCTGATGGTTCTGATTGATGGTTGTTCTACAGTTCAGTTGTAATTTTGATGTGGTTGTGCAAGGAGGCTAGCCTTGTTTACCTAGGCTGCCATCTTGACTGGAAGTCCTTGAAAGAAAATTGATATTCCTTTATTCCTTTTTTAATAGACACTTACCCTGTCTCCCTTATTTCCTCTATAACTAAGATTCCTTAAAATTTCTGCATTCTCTGTATTCATTAGCTTACCTACCATTGTCTCCACAACCACTGCAATCTGGCTACCTCTCCCATTAAGCCATTAAGGGCTCTTTGCAATGTCACCAATAAATAATTCCTTGTTGCTAAATTCTTTAAATATTTTTTTAGTCTTTATCTAATTGTCCACTGTGGCACAAAAATACACCTAGATAAGAAGAAAACAGATTGTTGGCTTGAGTACTTTTTTCAAAAGTAAAACCTTAAAAGTATTGATTTTTGAGGTAATATGTTTAAATAACCAGGACAGCTACTAAAACTATAATGTAAATAAGTAGAGGAAACAGTGTGAAAGGAACATAGCAAGACACAGAAAGAAGAGAGTGAAGAGTTTGTTCCTTTCTGAACAGCTGATTTCCCCATTACCCAACGGCGGCAGCAACCCTGGGCCCTCTCTACCTGGAGTCCTCTTCTTAAACACCCTCTTCCCTTGGACTTTTGGATACCTCTCAACCATGAGTCCTCCCCATGTACCACTTCCATTGTCTAGACTTCTGTTATCATGACTAATTTCTACTCATGTTTAAGTCTTTGCTTAAACATCTCTTCATCATGGAGGCCTTTCATGATTCTCCAGGATTAATTAAATTCCTTTTGCTCTAGACAACTTTACAACTTCTTCCATGACACTCCTCACACTAGTAATTACTCATTGAATGTCTGTCATTCCTAAACTGTGTTATTCAGGAGGACAGATGATCGTGTTCACTGACACAGCCCCAGGGCTCAACAGTGTCCGGCACACTATGAAGTGCTCAATATCTGTTTCCTGAATTGAAATTTTCTTAAATCAGGTTTCCCATCACATTCTGGTAGGTGCATTTGCAATATAAGGAGCATTAAAGGCAGAAGGTTATTATGAAGGTAAAATGTTTAGAAGAGCTGTCAAAATGTACCTGAAAAAAACCTGGAATCTTTTTAGCTTACAGAAGAAGACAGCATTTCAACCCATCCTACAGTGGAGGTCTAGAATCACTTCCCAGGAACAAATGAGAATATGGGGGAAAAATTCAGCTCAGGATGGAGAAAGACTTTCCAACAACGGAAGCTAGCAAACAAAAAAGTGGCATGTGCCTAAGTGGGCACAGCTCTCTGCCCTAGCCTAGCTTAGACAGACACGAGAAGGGATTTCCTCACTGAACAGGCGGTTGGAGGACATGAACTCTGAAGACCTTTCCATACTCTCAGGTTGCCTGTCAAAGTGAAGAAAAACACACATTATTATTATTATTATTATTATTATTATTATTATTATTATTTTCCTCTAGGTATATTGAACTTGTTCTAATGTTATTTTCATACTCAATTTGTTCTTTTCTTGAGGCTTGTTTCATTCATTGGTTGGTTGGTTTAATGGTTTTTTTGGAATCTGCTAATGTGTTTTCCATGCAAACAACTTACTGCACTTTTGATCTGTCTTGTGAATTCGTAGCCCAAGTTGTGGTTCAAGTAGGAGCAATTGCTTCACTTTTGTGGGGGGAACGGAGAGACTGGATTTACTCTCAGGCTGCCATTCACAAATTTGGTGTGGGAACTGAAAAAAAGGACACGACATGAACTTGGTAGCTGCTTTGGGCACTGAGTTGTGGCAGATGCTTTTGTATCTGTCACTGTCCTCATGAGGAGCACGACTCCCTGATAGAAACAAGCATGGGGAGATAACTTCTAATAACATGGTGAAGACAACGAAAGAACAAACATGTGTGTGCATGGAACACAAGAAGAGGGCAGAGATGGGGCCCTTAGCTCAGCCTGGGGAGTGGGACTGTGGTCAGTGACGTCTCCTGAAGGGGGCATTCTAGGTAGACGGAAGTGCTTTAAAAGGGACATAAGAAAAACCAACATGTTGTGTGCTTCTGTTTTTCTTATTTGTTCCTTCTAACTTTTACACTCATGACAGTACCTTAAGCTTTTCCTTCATAGGAATTTTTTATGTATAAGAACTTCTTCATGTATACCCCATGAAGACAGGCTATTTCTGTTTTTGTTACTTTTCTACCCCCATCACAAACCTGTTGAGACTCTCAATATAGATTTAAAGAATGAGTGAATGAATTATATTGAAAATCTCTCTAAAGTCTATAATCCACAAAAATAGAAACATTGCATAGTAGATAAGAGAGAGATTCATCAATTAAGGGCAAACAAGGAACCCTAGAAGTCTAAGTCTGCATCTGAAAGATATTTATTTACTTTCCTTGAAACAGTAGGTAATTCAGTAATTCATGTTCCAGGAAAATTTATTTTCATAATCTACATTATAACTTTTAAATGGTTTACTGTAATTATTTGGGTATTTATAAACACTAAGGTTTTATTCATCACGAAGTTCATCTCTACATAGGAATCAGGAGAAATATAGGAGTTTGGTTGTTCTCAAAGTTATTCGCCTTTTCTTTAATATATGTCTGGGGCTCCTAGTGCCTACCGGTGTTTTGTGGGGTGGGCGGTGGGTGTGTCCATCCAATCAGCACTCTAGGAGCACGGCTCATAGAGTTGACTGTTAATCGAACCCAACCTTGGCAAGTAGGTCAAGAGCGCAATAGCTTGTCTGTGTTCCCAATCCAAAAACAATCATGTGTAATAAGGTTAGAGGTTTTACTGTCACTTTTAATTTGTATACTTTAGTAAAGTTTCACTTTTCTGTGTGAATTACTATTTAAATTGAAGACCAATTAATACATGATGTACTTATCCAAAGAAATAATCCTTGAACAATTTTTAAATTATTTTTGTAGAGCTGGCAATGGATTGGTTCAGGTACATCTATACTTACAAGGCCTGGGTTTAGTCATGACTTATGGGAGAAAGTTGCGAAATAGCATAGAAGTTTAAGAAAGTAAACTGTTTTCATGGGGCAAACTAAAGCAAACCAATCCATCTAGAATAGTTAATTTAAAAATTTCACTCTTTTGACAAACATTTATTGAGTATGTACTGTGGACCAAACATTTACTGCATGTTAATACTAAGTATCAAAGGACTTACAAGTGAACTTGCTATTTATATTAAATCACATTGAAAAACATATGCTAGGTCTATAAATATTCTAGGATCAATAATCACTCAATCAGTATGAAACACATATTTTTATTTGAGTTGAACCAGCGTCCTGGTTTGGTGTGGCTCACTTGGTTGGAGCACTGTTTTATAAAACAAAAGGTCTCTGGTTCAATTTCTGGTCAGGACATATGCCTAGGTTGCAGGTTCAGTCCCCAGTCAGAGCACATACAAGAGGAAACTATGGCTGTTTCCCTCACATCCATATTTCTCTCCTCTCTTAAAAAAAAAAAAAAAAGAGTTGAACCAAGAAGGAAGAAAAGCAATACCTGAGTTTACTAATTTGGGGCATATCTGAGGTCAGTTTCATGACCCTTATAGCTAACATTTTAAAAGTCAGAAATAGATTTTGAGGGGAAAATTGATTTTCTTATCTGAAAACAAAAGTATTAATAGATATTTCACTATGAAGAGAATGGTTTCAAACTGTAACTATCTGGGCACTTTCTCTTTGGCTATACTGTTTATCCTTATTTTATGGCAAAATGTTTGAATGTACTTAATTTACACTACTTTACAACTTTTTAAAGGATGACTCTGTTCCAATTCATAGATTTAATATTATTACAAATAATTAGATTAAGTTTAATGAATCCTTTTTAGCAACAGCTTGATCATTTTAACAGCTGGATAAAGGAAAACACGAAAGCCAAATCAAAATAATAAGCTGAGGGAAAAGCCCTAACTTTTCTATTGACAAACCTCTAAAGTTTTTTGAGGAGCTGATTTTTATTATATTTTTTCCATGACCATTTAGCCTTTCCCTTATACCCTCTTCCAACTCCCCCACCCCCAGAGTTACCACACTGCTCACCATGTCTGTGAGTCCTTTTGCTTTTTGGCTTGATCCCTGCACCCTCGCCAACCCACCCAGCCCAGAGCCGTCAGCCTGCTCTCTATGAGCCTGTCTCTATTTTGCTTGTTAGTTTTCTTAATTTTTTTAAGGAAAGGGAATACATCTTTGAAAGTACAGAACTTATTCACATACCTTAGGAAATAAAAACATAGCTATAGAATTTTTCAATGAGTGAAAAATATCCAATGTCACCAATCCCTTTCTTCTTACTAGTCCCTTATAGCCACTTTTCTACTTTGCATTACTTTAAGCTAAAGTTTATGTTTTAGTATAGATATGCACTTTTTATTTGCCAAACACTCTATTTTCTCCTCCCTCAACCACCTCTCTTTTTCCCTTCTCCCTCTGTGTCTCTCCCTCTCCCCCCCTTCATTCATTAATTTTTTTATCCTCACCTGAGGACACGCTTATTGATGCTACAGTGGGGGTGGGTAGGGAGGGAGGAGAAACACCCATCAGTTGCCTCTCTCACCTGCCCTGACTGGGGACGGAACTGCAACCCAAGCATGCGCCTTAAACGGGAATCGAACCCATGACCTCTCGGTTTATGGAACAATGCTCCAACCCTGTAAGCCACATCAGCCAAGGCCCCTCCCTCATTCATTCTTACACACCCACACACTACAATCTTCTAGAGTCCTTTAATCGATGACCCATGAAACATTTGTTCTTGGTCATCTCCCTTCTTCCTTTCTTAGAGAACAAGGACGATGCTACCTGTTTCTACATAAGAGAGTCCATGGAAACTTGAAGTAAATTTCTAGATGGCTATCCATAGTATACACTTTTTATAAGTATTAAGAAAACTGAAGTACGTGCACATTTTATGTTCTTACCCAAGTTTATACTTATATGAAGGGACACACATGAATAACAAGCAACATTTGGAGTCTTTCTTCCCAGTTACATCTTACTATGGGAGCTCCTGGAAAAGAAGAGGGTAGTCTCCAGCTATTGACCAAAATTGAATTCATTTTTCCAGAGAATTGATTCATATGTGTTCCTAAAACGTAGTAAGAGTTCCTCGTGTCCAAATGATTTCGGGGAAGAAAAAAACATGCAAATGCCAGGAAGAACTAAAATTTTTTTCTAAACTTTTCTGGGTTCTCCCACTTCTATTTAGAAAGTTACTGAAGTGACAAGACTTCAAATGATTGGAAATTCCCTCCTGATCGTAATTTACATGGGGTCAGAGAAGCCTAGAAGAGTAGATATGGCCTGGGGACATACCCTCAGAGGTGACCGGTTCCAGTAGCAGCAAATTTCCTCTCTCTCAGAAAATATCCTTTAGGACTGACAAGTCCTTATGGGAGTAGCCTGGACTTGATGTGTCCTGTGAAAATGCCATGCAGATATAACAATGAAAAGGAAGGAAGAGGCGAGAAAGGAGACGGAATAGAGAAAAGTACAGCTGAAATAAAATCCTCTTCTGGAAAAGAATTGACCTGTCTATAAACCCACTTCTGTGATTATTTAAAGATTATCCACCCTGACTGGAGTGACTCAGTTGGTTGGGCATAGTCCCACAAAGCAAAAGGCGCCAGTTCAACTCCCCCATCAGGGCACATACCTGGGCTTTGGGTTTAGTACCCGGTCAGGTCACGTGCAAGAGGCAACCGATTGATGTTTCTCTCTCACATCGATGTTTCTCTCCCCTCTTTCTCCCTCCCTTCCCCTCTCTCTAAAAATACAAAAAATAAAAACCAGTTTTATTTTAAAAGAT
The DNA here is from genome assembly GCA_004027735.1 of Carollia perspicillata. Classification (NCBI taxonomy): domain Eukaryota; kingdom Metazoa; phylum Chordata; class Mammalia; order Chiroptera; family Phyllostomidae; genus Carollia; species Carollia perspicillata. The sequence goes on along the minus strand of PVKM010002606.1, from coordinate 42,517 downwards.
TATCCAGTGAGTTAGAAAGGACAAACCCAGGTGGTTCATTAGAGCAGGCAAAATATTAAAACAGGATTACGCCAATGTTCTTTTGTCTCCCGTCTTCTACTTCTCGGCTGCCACCTAAACAGGTATCACCAAATCATGAAGCACAGCCCTAACAGTAGACCCCGTACCCACACAATCGGCACTCACAGTGGTCATCTTCCCCCAAACAGATCCAGAATTCGAGCCATTTAAAACAGGTATCAGGCTTTCCCAGTTCTACCTCTTAGTCTCAAGTTCCTTGCTGTTTTGGGTAGAGGCAGCAGAAAAAATACAATGCATTCAAAGGCCAGAAACACATTTCCCCAATACTGCCATCCCCAAAGTATAAAGCACATCTTGTGATTCTTACAAATGACTCTCATTTTGGAATAAGGCCTGGGTGAGGACGAATGAGAAGAAACTAGCAGGAGGAAGGGCTGTGACTTCATCACACGCTTTACTGGCATCACCAATCATTAGAACTTCACCATGAAGCTGGTATTTAACACCAGCTGTTTGATAGAATAGAGCAAATGAATGAAAGCACAGTAGCAACACATCAAATAAACCTGATACTTAGGGGTCCTGGCCAGGTTGCTCAGTTGGGTTAGAACGTCATCCTGATACACCAAGGTTGCTGGTTTATCTTGGGTCAGGGCACATACAAGAATCAACCAATGAATAAGTAAATAAGTGGAACAATGAAATTGATCTCTCTCTCTCTCTCTCTCTCAAATCAATTTTGAAAAAAAAAAAAAAAAAGCTGATACCTAGGGCCTGAAACACACCATCTTGGAGACATATTTCTTCAGGGTAAACTAAAGTAAAATACTGGTGATTTCCAAATGTCTCCATTATAATTCACCCACATTCAGCCCTCATCTCTCAGCTGGCAAAATTCCTGCAAGACTTTATTCGTATTTTTTTCTCTTTTTCTGAATTCAATTTTTTCTAATTATTAAATAATATCTTACACTTTCTGAACAAAATTTCCCTTTAAATTATAACAGAAAAATTGAGGTGCAAAAAATAGTTAATTTCAGGGGCATTGCAGTGACTCAGCTACTGAAGAAATTCAAATTGAGCTTTCAATCTTTCTAAATATAGCCCCAATAGTATCATAATTATTATTTGACCACCACTCAAATGACCTGGTCCAGAATAGAATTTTAGTCATTTCTCAACCAGACAACAAATCAACAGGTCTATGTACTTTCTAAGATTAACCTGGTATATGAAGTGGGAATAAGGGAAATGATCCTTTTGTTAAACTCAATGAAAAAAAAAATGCTTTCTTTTTGTGAGGCTCTGTTTCAGAAAGTTTGTTTCACTAATTTTTTCACTATATCTACAATTTATTTGATATTTAGTACAAGTCTTTTCAAATCCAACACATGAAAGTTTTAAAAAGTTTTCCTCATTACCACACAAAACAAAATATTTCTTCAACACAGAATTTTCCACCCATAGTTTTTTTTCTAATTAACATTACAAATCAGATTGTAGTGGATTTTAATGAAAGTAATTATAATTAATTGCATTCCCCAAGTTGTGAGTCATAAAATTTTGCTAAATATCCCATTATAATGTTCCATTAAAAATTTTTCTACTTATTTCTTAACCAGGGTTATGGGAAAACATGTTAGTGACATTAAGTTCCAGAGTCAAATAATTAACCAAGAAGAGGAAAACACATTTGGTTAGTAGGTTTGTTTTAAATGACCCTGAATATTTAATACACTGAAATCTCACATTCTAATTGTCTCGATATTAAGTGAACTTAGCTGGACTATACACACAAATCCCTAAATAAGTATTACATTATTATAGGGTATAGAACTATTTCTACTCTGGTGTTTACCTATGTTTCGTTTTTCATCTACACAACACTAACATTTTTAGCAAGTGGACACAGTAATTAATCATCAAGTATTTAAGTTTCCCTCAGACAAGGAGGGAAAGAGAAAGAGTGCGAATTCCCTCCTCCCTCCTCCCTTCCGCTCCTCCCAGGCAGGTGTGCTGCATTCGGGTGCCAGGTGTCTGGATCTCAGTCTGCTTTGCTGTTGTTGTTTCTCTTCACGACATTGGCATTGTTAAAGAACGTCCAGCTGAGATTTTGTGAAAGATGATTTGCTTTGGTACGGATAATGTATTATAGAATTGTACACCTGAAACCTATGTGATTTTATTAACCGGTGTTACCTTAATAAATTAATTAAAAAGAAAGTGTAAAAAGAAAACAAAAAAATTGTTTAAGTATTTAAGTGTCATACAAGAAATACCCATCTTAGTGCTGTCCTCAGAACATCTATAAGCAACTGGAGAACAGTGTTTTCACACAGTTTAAGACCGATACTTATCGGGATGGTATAATCTAAAAGAAACCTAGAAAGGGAAGAGGTCTTTATTGGTTAAAAAATAGTAAAGGCCAAGAAAAGGACAAAAGTTGAGCTAATCTGTTGAAGAATGAGAAGATGGCAGGATTCTGGTGGTTGGGAAATATGGAAGCACAAGTTAAAAACTCAGATCACAGGTATCGATGTAATATTTTTCATCGTCAACTTTATGATAAAACTCTGAGTACATAAAACTCTATGAAGAAACTAGTGTGTAAAATAGAAGAGAAAGCTAGACTAGTCCTTGAGAAACTCCAGTGACTCGGATGTGGGAGAAAATAAAACCCAGGAGGGAAAAGACTAAGAATGTTGTGGTGACACAGAGAGGAAGGAAAAGAATTTTTTCCAAGGAAGGCTCTCAACAGTCTCACATGCAGCTGAATAACCCAGGAGGTGGAGGATTGTCAAAGGCCACTGGTTTTCAGTAGAAATAGGTCACCAATAAGCAGTTTCAGGAGGCTAAGATGCCATTTCAAAGTTTGCAAACTAAACAGATCATGTAGTGAGTGTGTGTATCGAAAGAGTTGGCATGAAAAGGAAGGAAATAAATTCAAAGTGCATTAAACATACATCAGGACCCAAAGAAAAAAAGTTGATTCGTTTAGAGTAATTACATTCTAGGCATGACTAAAGCAATAAAGATAGGAAGGGAGAGAGGGAGGGAAGAGAAATCCTTTTCTGTCACGCCATCTCTTTGTGGACATGACAGTGGTATACAACCCCCAAGCTGACCCCTCTTTCCCTGGCCATCTGACCACACTAAGCCTTATCCCAGTTAGGACAGTGAGGAACAAAAGTTGTCATTAAACTGAAGAGGCATGTCCATCATCATCCTGATGCTAGACTTAAAGGATGCTTTTCCATTTTTTTCACTTCTCTGTAGAACTTCCAGCTATTTCCTACCATTCTTCTTTTGGAAGTTCTCATGTACCTTTGTTTAATAGACTATATAATCAGCCTTGGATTACTTTCTACCCACCTGGTTTTTCCTTCTCCTTACTTTTCGCAGGCTTCTTTTCATCTACCCATCCTGTAAATACCAGAGCTTCCTCTACTCCTCCTCTTCTTCCTCTTTCTTCACACTGTCACTGAAAGATGCCATCCTCTCTAATGAATTGAGTTACCACCTTCATGCCAATGAGTACCAGAAGCATAGCTTTAGCTTACGCTTCTCTGCTAAACTCCATCCATTTGTAGAACTCTAAGCCTCCCCACCTGAGAATCCCATGGAGGTACCCTATTATTCTACTGTTAATCCACTCCTCCTGAGTAGCCACTCCCATGATGAAACCATCAGCCAAGAGAGAAAACTGGCAATTATCTTCAAGATTTTTTTTCTTTTTTATTCATCTCCTCTTTACATGTAATCTTGTCACTAAGTTTAGTAAATTCAACTCCAAAAGTTGTTCAAATCTTCCCTTCCTCTTCATCCACATTGTCACTGTCATATTTGCGGACTCATCTCTTCTTGCACAAATTACTTTTTAACAGTAAAACCTGGTTTCTCTTCCTCCAACCACTTCAAACCCAACCTCCATACAACTTCCAAAGAGAAATTTTTAACATTCAAATCTGATCATGTCACTCTTATTCATGAAGTCCTCGAGGTCTTCCTATTGATTTATGGATAAAATCCCATCCTTTATCACGCTATACAATGGTCCCATATGCAGTCGCCACCCACTTCCCTACTCCCATCCAAGATGACTCCTCAACTTCTACTCTTGATCCAACTCCACAAAAATAATCTCACTTCCAGTATGTGCGCATGCCCTCCCCAACGCCCAAAATGTGGTTTTCTCTCATCAGCGTTGAGGGACACGTACTCATCCAACACAGTCGCCTTCTCCAGGATGCCATGTCTCACCCCATCAGTCAAGGTTAGGTGCCGCCCCCATTTGCTTAGTGTCTATGCTTTCCTCCACCATAACCCACTCGACCGACTACTAACAAGTTTACCAGTACGACTAAAATTTCAGTTCCTTAAGGGCAAAAAAACTGGTACTTAGACATAGTAGACTGTATTAGTTAAGAACACCAGATTGGGAATCAAATAAGCTTCGATATGAATCCTGAAACTTCTACTTACTTAATAATCGTGTGTGTACGGATGGGGGCTTTCAGGTTCACCTCTTCAAACTTTAGTCTTTGGATCTATAAAATACATATATATTCAATAACATCTTTTTAGGATTCTTTAAAAACTTAATCTATAATAGTACATAGTGAGGCTTGGATATAGTGCCTGAAATATGATCAAGTTACATTATTTTCTCCATTTGGCCCAAATGGCAACTGGTACATAGTAGACATTTAGAGGGTATAGACATTAGCTACCAGTGCCCCTTGTTGATAGCAGTGCTTAAGGAAGACTTGAAGAAATAGCAAGCAGTCAGGACCAGCAGAGCCTTCAGAATATTAATACACTTTGTTGATTCTAGAATGTCTGAATGACTGCAGGCTTGGGTGAGAGGCTAGGCAAAGTCTCAAGTCCAGCTTTGGGGAATATACATTCATGAAGGTTTGTGCTTTTATCCCATAATAACCAGTTCCCTTCAAGCTCGGTCTCTCTCTAACCACCAAAAAAAAAGAAACCTACATCCCATCTTATGCAACATGTCACTTACCAGCAATAAGAAACATAATCTTTCAAATACAATCTTTGCTCTGATTAAGAGATATTGTCCTTGGAGTTCTAAACCAGCAACATTGTTTTCTTACAGACTCTTGGTATGATCTCTACACTCATCACTTACCCTTAGAAGAGCTCCAAAATGGCTCTGTTCCTTACTGACATCTGGTACCAAAGATAACACGTGAAAAAGATGAAGATGCCTGCTGTTTAACTGAACAAACATTACTAAAGGAAATGTAGGTCAACCCTAGATTTTCTTATCTGTAAGTAAGGAAAAGCAAGATATGAGCACTTTGAAAATTGCTATTCGGAAATAAAGAAAAGGTGATTCTTCTGATTTCAAATCTTTGCCCTTTAAATTCAGCTCAATCTTTGCTTGAATAACCCCATCCGAAGGACAGTGAAAAGGTCTGTGAAATAAATAAAATAAATTCATTTGTAATATTCTCCAATGTGTTTTCTGTGCCTTGGCAAAATTTTTTTCGAAACCACTCATTCACAGGGACAAAAGCTTTTCATGAGGAATGGTACTTAAGGTCTAAGCCAATTGATTTTATAGCTGTTCAAGAAAGGTTTGAAGTGTGGCCAGCGGTGATCTTCTTGGTTGTCCATAAACCACAGGACTTCCGATTAATCCCTCCTGAAGGGAAAAGGGGAAGTTCAACTGAACAACTTCCTAAAGCCTCTGGATTGCAAATGAATAATGTTTGCTTGTGCGTTTGGGTTGACTGTCCAATAACATGCATTCATACCTCACTGAAGCAACATCTTCTCCTTGGTTACTGGCTTTTTGCAAACAATCTAATTGGCCAAAAGAAAATACATTTCTACTCTGGAAGCCCGCTCTCAGAGAAAAAGGTCATTTCTCTTTTTAAATAGCCCCTCATCGTATTTGTCTTTACAGTTTATAAAAGAAGAAAAGAAAAACAAAACAAAAAACTTCACATAGTCATCCCATTGAATTCTTATCTTGGTCAGGGATTGTTTACTGATGAGGAAAAGAGTTTTCCTTAATGAGCACAAATAAAGAATTTTATTAGAAAGCTATAAAAGAAAAACTCCACGGATATTCACAGATGAGAAATAAAGGATAGCAGGGCCTCCTAGAGACAGAGTAGAAACTGGAAATTCAGAAACCAAGGTCATCTATCTTGGTCCACATGACTGCTCATCTCCTTTTTTTTGATAGAGTTTACCTCCTGACCCCTGGTCAAATCCATGGTGCCCACTGCTTTCATTCGACATGAGCAATCGCCATGAGTCATAGAAAAGTATGCAGGAAGATATTGTTTGGGGCCATTTTCTCTTAAAGAAGAGTTATAAATATACTAGGTACTTGGAATTTATGAATCCCTCCATTCTTTTTACTATATGAGGCTTTACTACCCTTGATCAAACAGCAGATAACCTCTAACTAGGCCACAGCTTCCAGATGGAAGATGGATGCACATATAGTAATGGGGAAGAAAGGAGATCAACATTCTAATGAGCAAAGTTGATCAAAAATGGCTGACAGGAAATGAAAGGTTGCCCTGGTTGGTTCAGTTGGTCGCAGCCCCATCCCATACACCAGAATGTTGCAGGTTCAATTTCTGGTCAGGGCACATACTGAGGTTGAGCGTTTGATTCCTGGTCCAGGGACATATCAAAGGCAACCAATCAATGTTTCTCTCTCACATCTCTCTCTGTCTCTCTGTCTCTCTCTGTCTCTCTGTCTCTCTCTCAAATCAATAAACATATCTTCAAGTGAGGATTAAAAAAAAGAAAAAGAAATGAAATGTTTCCTAGGACACAGAGGAGAGATAGGGAAATATCTCTTTTTGAAGTAATTAAACCACATGAATATGCTAGTTTGTAGTCAAAAATAATTATCAGCCATCGTATGTGACCCAACTTAATAAAAAAGAGTATAACCAGACAAGTCATCCTGAGCATTACTAATAGAGATGGTAAAAATTTGTCAGTGTATGTATGTACTTGAATTAAACCACCCTGCTTGTCACCTCAGCTTCTTTTGAAGCACATCTGGAAAGAAAATTTTATTTTCTTTTAGTATCATCCACCGAATCAAAAATAACTAGAGTCTCTGGTTAAGGGACCATCCATGGTTATTTTTTCTTAATCATATTTTATTAAAAGCTAGTCAGTTCATTTTTCCAAACCAAAAATGTGTGTTCAGAAATGAGAAGAATCACTGAAAGTCCAGGTGTTTGATGTAATCCAGGAACAAAACATGGGGGGGTAAGGGGACGTGGGCATAGTCTTGTGGTTCTTGTTATTCTCCAAAGCTTAAGGCACAGAGAGCTCTAAGATATCGTGTGGAAAAGTAAACACACCAAGTTCTCCCACCTACTGGTTTTGCAATTTGGGGCTTGTCAATAAACCAACTGAACATCTCTGGCTGCCCATGTAAACTGAGGAATAGAAGTATCTCTGAGACAGAGGATGTGAGCACTGATAGAGAGCATGCCTTTTTTTGTCGAGCTCTGTTATGTGCCAGCACTTCTCTAGGGCAGAGATACAAACAGGAGGAAGAAGAAAGACACGGTCCCTTTCAGAATTGTTGGTGTTTCTAATCTAGTGGGGGATGCACTCAACAATTGAAGGATCGCATGAGGAAATCCCAATTATGGTAAAATCTCGGAAGGAGACAATGTTTGAGAATATTGGGAGGGGTAGACTGGGCAGAGGGAACAGGTCCTATGGCCAGAGGCATGTGATTAGAACACGGCGATGACAGAAGACCCGCGTGCCTAAAGGGAGAGAAACCCGACATGCAATGCGGATTGAGTGGTAGTTGGGTCCAGAAGCTAGAACCTTGTCTTTGGTTTTCTAAGACAATGATTTTTTAACTTTATCCAATGAACATGAGAAGCTGTCTAACATTTTGAGAAGAGTTATAATTAATGAGATTTGAAATTCAAAAATCCAGCCCAGCTGCTATGTGGAAAAGAAATTGGAAGGTGATCAAAAAGGATGTAGGAACGTAATCCAATGATCTAGGTGAGAAATGACGGTATCCTTAGATTAACTGGAGTAGAGCTGGTAAGTCTTAGAGCTGGGATGCGTTTGAAGAATAAAGGAGAGGGAGAAAGAGTAACTCATATGTTTCTGGCTTTGTGAGAGACAAGTTGGAACTCTGCTCCCTCACTGATGCTCAGCAAATGTTAGCTGTATTTTCATAATTTCTACTCTCCTAACCAGAGGAGAGATCAGCGTTCTAATGAGCAAAGTTGATCAAAATTGGCCTCTTTTCAATGGGCTGACAATGAAATGAAAGATTGTCCTGGTTGGTTCAGTTGGCTGGAGCACCATCCCATACACCATTCTGAGGATGCCTCCCTGAGCCTAGGCATCCTCAGAAATGAGAAATGATAGTATCTACCTCGGAATGTTGTTGTGAAGACCCACTGCAAAGCCACAGAGATGCTCAAGAAACATCAGGCGCTTTCCTTTCCCTCTGAGCTTTCATGTCTATTTTCCCATATTCCTTCTTTAAGGAAAAAGTATGTGCTTGTTTCGTCTTTGTTTCTCCAGTCTGCTACATTGGTAGGTGCTCAAGAAATGCTTGTGAAATCAGTGAATGCTCTTATGTTACTGGGATGGAGTATAACCCCTTATTGATTTATATTTTCCTATCATAAATTATCCTCAGAAGCTTTCTGGCCGGACTTGCAAGCTGTGGAGCTGTTGACTTTGTAGTGGGGGGTTTACTGAAGAGAAGAGTCAGGGTTGAGTGTGGGGATTTGAGGGAACAGCCTATTGAGCTAAAGGAAATGTGGCGGCATCACAAATAAAACCAACCAGGCGAAATGCACCATAGCCATTTCTCACATGAAAGTCCACCCCATTTTTAAGTTAATTACTGTATTTAATTTTGCACCGCTGGGGATAAATTTGACAAGCATTTGTGGAAAGGGATGTGTCTTCATTAAAGGAAAAAATGGAAAACACATTTACACGGAGTCGCAGAAAATCTAATTTAGATGAAAATATTTCTCCCTTGCCAATGAATGCATTAAAGACCTAATTCGTTTGCAAAAGTAAAATTGTCTAGCCAAATTCCATTTCTTAAAAACACCTGATGTGCCAGTCAGGGTTATTCAAAGAAACAAAACCAGTAGAATGTATATAGGCAGAGAACAAGAAGGGCTCACGTGATCGTGAAGGCTGGCAAGATGCCAAGATCTTCAGCTGGCACGCAGGAGACCCAGTCAGTACACTGGCAGGCTCGAGACCCAGGAAGAGCCGATGATCCAGTTAGAGTCTGAAAGCAAGAAAAAAACTGGTGCCTCAGCTCAAAAGCAGCCAGGCAGAAGGCATACCCTCTTGCCCAAGTGGACCAGCCTTTTGTTCTATCCGGACCTTCAACTGATTGGATGAGGCCCACCCATATGGGGAAGGGCAACCTGCTTTACGAGGTCTACCAATTCAAATGTTAACAAATGCACCCAGAACAATGTTTGGCCAAATGTCTGTGCACTCCATGGTCCAGGTAAATTGACACATAAAATTAACTATCACATTTGACAAGGTACAATATGCCATCACAAGAGAAATTTCTATCAGAACTTCGTACGTCAAAGAAGCATTTCTTCAGTCAACTCCTTTGCTCTCTTTTTCCTCCCTGCTTTCTCCTTCTCAGAACACTATTTCCTTTTTTCTCTTCTTCCTACCAGCTCCTGGAGGGAAAGCTTCAGAATGGAAACTCACATTTATGGTGCAGCAGTCTGTGCCGTGCATTCCACCAGGTACTCTCTCACACTGTCCCCACAAAAAGGAGGAAGGCCAGGAGGGCTCATCCAAGTGGCAGCAGCCTTGGGAAAGCCATTGCGGCCCGAAGCTCTGCCTTGTCTATGTGAATAATCAATACCGTGGGCACCCAGACTAGGTCAAACTTGGGAAGCGTAACTTGTACAAACTAGATTGAGGAGATGTCTGTACAAACCAGGAGAAAAAAGCCCATTAATTATGATGAAAGATACAACTGTCAAGGGATCCTCTGGCCAATGCATTCCTTCCTTGTAAAGTTATGTCAGAAATCAAATTATAATCAAAATAGGATTTAGGGAATCTGAATTCAGAGTAAGTAGGGATTGATTTAAACAAGATGTTCATTGACATCAAGCAATGAATAACTAATGCCGCAATTTCAACAATCAGCACCAAGAACGACAAATCTTGGAAACAAATTTCTCTGAAATTCTCTGCCAAAGTGCACTTCATGGATTCTTTGTTTTCTTCTCTCATGTGCCAGACTGACCAACTCCCTTTCTGCTCAACACATTATTTCTTTTAAAAATATTTAACACATTACAAGTCAAGTCTTATTGGCTTATTAGCTACTCTGTTTCAGTAAGTTGATTTCCATATTTCTGCTGTTAATTGCCTTCAGTTTTCAAATAGAATCTCACTGTTTGACTTTCTTTTCATTAATATCCATTTAATCTTTATAGCAATTCTGCTCTGCAATCTACTGCTGATTAACTATCAGAAAAGGTAGGAGCTTAAAATAGGAATGATTTTATTAATATTTTCAGCACATCCTCAATGATGTTTTCATCTCAGGTTTTTGGCATAACTGACATTGGATGTTCCAATATTTTTAATGGTGTTTGGGGTTCTCCTGACAGTTTTGGGAAGGAATAACTTTTATATTTCCCACTAAACAGTCCTCACAAATGTATTACCCTTGGGACATGTTTCACACCTTACCTTTTACACAGCCATTGCTTCCCGTGTTTCAACGTCTTAGAAATCCAAAGAGGGATTGACTGACTGCCCTGTCTTGAGATGGTGATGATGGTTACAGTGGGTGCTGTCCTCTCTTAGATAGGCTCATTCTTCAATGCCTGAAGCTAAAGGAGGTGGGAAATTTGAAACTCAAGCACCAAGCAGTGTGGGTAGAAAAAGAAATTTAGTCTGGGAAGGAGATATTTGAAGGTGAGGATTTAATTCATTTATAGGAAAACACATAAGGAGTCACAAGACAGTTCTTCGGTAGAAACTGCTATTTGGTGACAGCTCAGAAGGGTAAATATATACTTAATAAAAAGATTTTTTAAGCCACGTTAATCTTTAAGGGGGTTCATAATCTCTGGTTAAATTTTCATTCCAACGAGTAAAGTTAAAGAATCACAAGGCATTGGGCCATCTAGCCTTTGGTCTCATGCCTTGTGATGCTACTTTAAGGATCTTATAAGAGAAAATCGGTAGATTCCTGATACTTCATGGTTACTAAAATTCTGAGACCTCAGAAGCCATTTTTTTCTTGTGGTTTTCCGCAGAAAACCATGCGATACAGAAATTGTTTGTGAGCTACTCTGTTCATTTACTCAACAAATATTTGTTGAACGTTGCCATGTGCCGGGAGCTGACAAAGATGCAAGGGAACGCAACAACGAGCAGGCGTGCCTCCTGCCCTAAGGAAACCTGAAGTATGAATAAAGGCTCTCAAACCTGGAGTCAGATGGAAACCTTCCGCACCACCCACGCTTCTTCCCTTCCTTTCTTCCTCCTTCTTTCCTCCCCTCCTTTCTTCCTTCCTTCCATCTACCCTTTTCCCCTTCCTTCCTTTTTCTTTTCCCCCTTCCTTCCCTCCTTTTTTCTTTCCTTCCTCTCTTCCTTCCTTCCATCTGTCCTTTTTCCCTTCCTTCCTTTTTCTTTTTTTCCCCTTCCTTCCCTACTTTTTTCCTTCCTTTCTTTCTTCCTAACTCTTTAGCTATCATCATTTTTCTACCATAGTGCAGTATTTAAGGGAACAAGTTATAGAAGTATAAGGCTGAGTTCTACCCAGAAAAACAGTTTTTAGACAGAGAGAGATGCTGGAAGAAATGTTTCTATGTAAAACAGAACTCTGACATAGTCAATGCTAAATCCCAGATTAACTCTCTGAGAGCAATTTTTTACAATTACATTATTTCTTCCTTAAGAAATGGTTGTCACAATATTTTCAAAGATATTTTTAAATTTTTGAAATATAATCCTGAAACGTTTTGTGGAACATTATACTCACCTTACTTTTTACTCTCTCTTGTGAACTGTTGACCAATGAAACAGTTTCATTTTCACTTTTCAAAATGATAGTATAAAAAAACAGAAGTGAAAGTATGAATCATAATATAATCAGTCATACATGGTGAGATGTCCATTTATAACTCAGAAAACCGTGGGGTATTTCCAAACTGATGTCATTCATAGAAAGAATCCCATGTGCTACAGAACAATGAGAAAAATTACGTGGGCAAACTGGGGGATTCAGAATACATGTGGGATATTCCCAGCTAATGATTTGTATTTTAAAAAATGTTTATTACAAAGATTGGTCTATATTTCAAATGTTTAACTTGATAGTCATCTTAGAAATCACACAGTGGGTCCATTCTGATAACTGAGATGATGTACACTGAGACTTTACATTAGACACCGTAATTAAGTGGTTTCTGTACCTGAAGGTTTTCTCTATTTTCTTAAAAAAGCTATCTAAATACAAGAATTACTGTGAATTCTGTGTAGTTATTTTACTTATAGAAAGTAAATTTTATAAGAAAAGTTGTAATCTCTGTTCAAATTATTATACTTGATTTTATTTTATTCTTTTGGGGGGGAATAAATCTAAATCTTATTCTTCCTAACTAAACAATTAAAAGAGGATCTTCTCCTTCTGTCCACTAGGTTCAGTTTTTTTAAGAACTTAAAGATGATTATAATAGTATACGTTAAATATCCTATATTTGTTAAATATATTAAATAAATTAGTGATATTAAACATTATCCAGAAGATACTTTCTTCTTGGTTGTCTACAGTTGCTTGAAAAATTCTGTGGCTGTGTCAGTTCTGCCGTATTTCCTGCCACGCTTGCTGGTGGTTGGCTGTTTGACCCAGATCCTGATGCCCAGTAGGGAGGCCAGCCCGGTTGTATCCTGTTTCAATCAGTGAATGTCCTTAGTTCCCCATCGGCCAATGTCCTCAACATGGGTGACTGTGGAGTGGTCAGCCGACTAACTGTTCCAGATAACACCACTGGTTTTTTACTTTGGTTTTTTGAGTCTTATCACGAGCCCAGTGATTTGCCCGCAAGGTCTAATCCTGACGCCTGCTATGAACCGCTTTGCTATCCTGCATCTTTCAGTGGGGCTGCTGGTGAATTCTGTCACTAGCAGGGTCTAACCCCATGTGATTGAGAAACAAACTTTTAAATGTATAAAAAATTTAACTCCTCCTCATTCTATATACAAATGGGATATCCACATACATTAAAGACGTAAAGGCTCAAAGCAACCTTAAAAAGTTTTCAAAAGAAAAGTAGATTGCTTCATAACATTCATGTAAGAAAAGATCTCTTAAAATATAAAATGGTCCATCAGTTGTAACCAATACACCACTTTGACGGGGATGTTTATTATGGAAGAGGTCACGCATGTGTGGAAGTAGAGGGTATATGGGAATCTGTGTAACTTCTGCTCAGTTTTGCTATGAACATGAAACTGTCCAAAAAATAAGATCTATTAAGAACCATTAAGTACAAACTAAAAGATGAATACTTTTCAAGATATTAACATGTTACAGTCCCATATATTGGACACCATAAACAAAGTTAAAAGTCAAGCTAGAGACAGAGAAAATATTTAAGGATATTTGAGAAATAATTGCAATCTAGAATACACAAAAATATCCTATGCACAAGAAAAAGACAAAAATTCCAGTAAAGAAATAAATATAAACCTCCAGTTCACAAAAGGGAAGTTCTGTACAGACAATAAGTACATGGGGGGGGGGGGAAGCTATAACATGCTAGCAATAGAAACATGCAAATTAAATCAAAGTTCATTTTTATGTCTGTCAAACTGAAAAAAAGTCGAAAGCCCGACAGTGACAGGTGTGGTGGGGATTCTTAATGTTAAGGAATGATGATTCATAAACATTGAAGTTTTACTATAGGGAATGTAGTTTAAATTTGAGAAGAAAATATAGAAGAGGTTGAAAGAGCAAATTTGTATAATTTGGAAAGCATTTTTGGCAATATCTGGCAAGATTTGAAGCTTAGGACCCAGCAAGCCAACTTCTAAAGTGTAAATCCCAGAAAAACTCTGGCATGGGGACCCAAGGATACTCATTACAGTGTTTTTAAATGTAATCCCAAAATGTCTGCCACTGGGAAGATGGATCCTCGTAGTCTCATTTGTGACAATACCACACATGCGTTTCCTGCACAGGTCTAACCACTCCCTTCTTTATGTGGCTGAAAATCAGGCACTGGCCCTATCTTTTCGCCCCCACAAACTCCACCCTTCACTTCCTTCCAACACCCCCTTATTCTTATGGGTATCTCTTTTTAGCTTGGAAAATTCCCTTCTGTCATATCTCTGGCCAAAGGACCTGGTCAATGCCCACAGATACTCCTTCATTTTACCTTTTCGGGCAATCTCATCTGACTTCTCCTTCAGATTGGGTTACTGATCATTAGTAGCCAGAAACATTATCCTACCTCACACGTTCTCATAGTCAGTTGTCTGCTTGAATGAGGAGGAACAGAGAGAGGAGAATGCATACTTGTATAGGGAGAAAAACAGCATAGATTATTAACTTCAAATATTATCCTACCATGTACTTCTACCAAATCTTCGGACAACGACACCCACATGGAAATGGGTGCCTAGGTCTGTGGGTGAGATGAAGAAGAAAGCATGACTATCTGGTGAATTTCTTGACTCATCTGGAAGCTTGGACAGATACCTCGCTATAGAAAATGCACCTTTGTCTGTCAATAAGCTTCCGCTGCCTTCATTCTTCCCACCCTGGGAAGTTGGCAGAGGTCAGAGTAAAACTCTTCCTGAAGCAGGATGCTACTGCACTGTTGCACGTAACTGAGAAGACGGCTGCCCTGGGCAACCTGAAAACCCCTGTACCGGGGAGCACGGCTGTCAGTAACTGTAGGCAACGTGGATGGTCCAGCCATTCTCTTCCTCCTCAATCAATTTCCATCTCCAAATCTCTGTGCTCAGAAAGTCAGAGGAAACCCCCTGCTCACATTTAGAGGAATGATAATGAAGCTGGCTGCCATATTGGTGATCAGCCCTCCTCCCACCCACTATCCATCTTTGTGGCTTCCCTTTTATGATATGACAAATGAATAAATTGATGAATGAAAATATACCTCCCCATACCTCCCTTAAGTAACAAACATGAAGAATTGAGTGTGTACTTGTCCCCTTTTCTCTTTGGTTAATCCAATAACCTGCTTTCTCTGGAGTGGGAGTGGAGGAGGGGAGGATCGTTTTTGTTGATTTACATTTCAGTTTGGAAGGAGTCGCTGTTCATTAACTGACCGGATTACAAAAATAATTATGGTACCCACCTTAGTTCGTCTTTCTAATAAGCCTGTTGATTTAGACTCTCCTATTGCCAGCATCTCCACCTCCTACAAAATGCATGGTCTTTTTCTTCAGCCTACTTCAAGAAGATAATTCGAAGGCCAGCTGAAATTGTTTGCTTCTCTTGGAAGCAATTTCCAACCGGATAGCTGTCATGAATGAGATCCTCCATGCAGACTAGGCCATGTCTACCAAGAGATCAAGCAAGCAATGTATTATCTGTCAGCACAATTAGCTTCTTACTGACTTTGTCATAATCACGCACGCAGATCAATTCCTTCACTAACTTCAGGTTCAAGCCACTCTGTGAAATACATGGTTCCACAATCCTCAGCACATTCACAAAAGCCTCTACGAAGGTATCACTGAAAATCCGACAAAGCTGAAAAAGCTACAACACCTTTTGGAACTTTGGGTTCACACCATGAACACTGATCCTAAGGACACGCCAACTTGGATTCTGTAGGTGCACAGAAATTGCCAGCATTTCTTGTCATCCTAGACATTCTTGCTTCAGTTCTGTACATCTGCCTATGTCCCTGTGGCAGTGCTCACCCTCCTCCGAGATAAGCTCCTCTCTTACCTTTCAAAACGTCCTTTGAACAAACTTCTTTCTCAGGGGCTTGATCTCCAGCTCTGAAAAGCCTCCTCGCTTTTCGTTAAGAATTTCAGGCACAGTAGGAACTGTCCTTTTCTCTCCTGTACCCTCCGTGGTTCCAGCAGGAAAGAGGGGCACAAAATCTGGTTTTAGGTTCGGGGTTTTTTTCAACAGGTTGATATTATTCACTTTACTCTGAATTTGCTTTTACTCACCTCACAGTATATTGTGAGCATCCCTCCCATTCGGGACATTTAAATAACCTACGTATCATCTTCCACTGCGCATGCCTGTGCGTGCTCATGTGTACCACAGGTGACTTTATTACGTGACTTATGGCATTCAGATTGTTTATGGTTTATGGTCACGAAAAACAATGCTACAAACAGCACTATGTGCATACACCTTCTTTACCAAATGTGATTTTTAATGTAAGTTAGATTTCTAGAACTGGAATTGCCATAAAACATAGAGTTTTATTTCAAATAACTCATGTCACATTTATTTGCCAAAACAGTTGAGGAATTCTCACCCCTATGACCCACATAAGGGAATGTTTATATCTCCAAGTATTTGTCAGCAATGGTTGTTTTTGCTTGTTAAAAACATTTGTCAGTCTAACAGGTAAAAAGAACAGGTAATTAGAGGTAATTGTTCTAATTCCATATCCTAGGGTGGGGTGTCGGGGTGGGAATGTTAATCCCAAGCAAAAAGAAGCATGCCTGAGAACCTGGCACTCCGAGCCGCACGCACTGGTGTCTGTCTGCACCCGACCCTGGTTTGGGACCTGCATTCCTCCTTGCAGACGTCTGAGAAAGTTGGCAATAGCCAGTGTTTCCTTAGCAGTGTTTTCTTTCAGCTCAACAGCATTATGTCAACTGTTATTACAAGGAAAGGCCATCGGCGCACCAGTTTAAAAAGGAAAAGGTGTGTCCGGCAGCTAAAATAAATAAAAGGCAAAACACATAGAAAACAGTTTTAAAACCTAAGGGTTACAATAGTACTGAGGAAGCTGGGAGGACAAAGCCAAACTCAACACATATAAACTCAGGCTGTCTCCTGACTTTGTTCAGCCCAATTTTTGAAATTAAATGCAGGACTACCTTGGAAAGGTCTGATAGTGATATGAAAGAGGATTTCAAAAGTGTACTAACTGGCCCTGTCTGGTGTGGCTCAGTGGATTGAGCACCAGACTGTGAAGCAAAGGGTCGCCGGTTGGCTTCCCAGTCAGGGCACGTGCCTGGGTTGCAGGGCAGGGCTCCAGTAGGGGACACGTGAGGGACATCCACACATTGAAGTTTCCCACCCTCTCTTCCTCTCTCTCTTCCCCCCTCTCTAAAAATAAATAAATGAAGTCTTTTTTTAAAAAAGTATATTAATCATGGTCCTTCTTTTGGGCCCACTGGATATGAATAATTTCAGAACTATTCATGACTAATGAAAGTGTGATCAAGCATAAATTACACACCACACGAATGTATACACACACCTAATTTCATTTTACAGCTAAACAAAAATTGATGCAACTGCAAAACTTTAGTTTTTTAAAGTCTCCAAACAGTGAGCAAATAAATTTCTGTTGTTTAAGCTGCAGTCTATTGTATTTCACTGTAAGAACCCAAACAGACTGGGAGTCTCAACAACCCAGACAATTTCTAATGCCTTTCATTGGCCTCAGAACGATGAAGAAGACCAAGGAAAAAAATGACTTTCCTTACATTGCAATGATCACCCAAGAATGAATTTTAGTAAAATATTTGACATCTGTAAATTGAAAAGTAACTGAAAGTTAGAGGATGGTATGTAACAAAGTAGAGAAGAGGGGAAAAGTTAAAATGTAAGTTGTAAATTACTTTTAATACAAAAAAGTTACGGTCTCTGAAGACTTTTATTCAGTTGGCATTTCCTTTGACAAGAGACTCTTTACGTGTTGTTATCTTTGACAAAGCTCCAAATCATTTCAACCTAAAGGCCCCATTCTCTTGTTAGAGTTCATCCAAGCTGGATGACAAATTGTGTAAGTGTTATTTTTAAACTGGAGCAGGTCCTAGAATTCGGTGGTCTGGTTCAACACTGTTTTGTTTTCACATGACATGCCAGGGGAACCTACTGTAGTTTATATCAACGGGCCTGTAGTAAACTTGATTTCATTACACATCATTTCACTTAAAGTCAAAGAATTTATCAAAGACGTTACATGAGGGCTTACTGTACAGTAGTCCCCCCTGGTCCACAGTTTGCTTTCCTCAGTTTCAGCTACCCACCGTCAACTGCAGTCTAAAAATATTAAATGGAAAATTCCAGAAATAAACCACCCATCAAGCTAAATTTTGAATTGTTCTGCGTAGCATGGTGAAGTTTCGAGCCATCCCGCTTTGCCCCACCCAGGACCACCCCTCGTCCAGTGTGTCCATTCTGCATATGTTCCCATCTGTTAGGCACTGAGTACCCCACTCACCTATCAGATATTTTCAGGGAGAGAGAGAGAAAGACATACATATAACTCTTCTTACAATATATTGTTATAATTGTCCTATTATATTGCTAGTTGTTGTTTTCCATCTCTTATTGTATCTAATTTATAAATTAAACTTTATTAAAGGTATGAACGTATAGGCAGAAACAGTATAAGTAGGGCTCAGTACTATCCTCAGTTTCAAGCATCCACTAGGCGTCTTGGAATGTACCACCTGAGGACACGGCATGGGGGGGTGGGGGGCAGGGGAGACTACTGTATAGCCCCAGTGCATTTCCTAAACTGGAGGGGAAACAACCCTTTCAAGTATTCTTTATGAAGCATAGGACCCCACAGGAAAATAAATGTCATTTATTTCTCATATGTCTCATAAGATGAGAGTTTTTATGTAAACTTCGTCATCAGAAATTTGCAACCCAAAATTAGCGTGATAACAGTCCGCAATTTCATCCTCGTTGTAGGTTCCTTGAATGAAAAACTGAGGAATGTGACACAGGCTTTATCCATTTACATTACGATGCCCGAAACAAACGTCCTAGTGCAGATTTAGAAATTCAAATCTAAGTTACTTTCTCACATTTGCCAACTTTTAAAGCCATAAACAGAGGAATATTCTAAGCCCGAGGATGCTCGACATTTTCAAAACAATACAAGAGACTTAAGTAGGATAACAGTTCTGTCCTTCTGAAGTTAAGGACTTTTTCTTTTTATTTATTTTCTTCAAAATCTGCATTTACGTCACTCAGTTGCTGGCCTTAAGCTGCCAGGAATTTCTAGAGCATTCTGACATACTTGTCGTCATCCTCTCTCTAACAACTTGAAGAACTGTCACAGTAATACTTGGAGTTCTAAAAACTACAACTCTAAAATGTATTCTTTTATACTTTGTGTGCCTTTTAGATTGATAATTATGAGCTTTATGAATCGAATGTTACTTTTTCCTTTGGCAAAAACTTTGCAAGTAAAATTCTGAGTTTCATTCTTTATTATATTCTTTTACGCTAATATACATGTTCAAACAGATTCTCCACACTGTGCAGTAACGTATCACACGTAACGTCTCATTTGTAATTGGGTTAGCACACACTGTTTCTAGGCACCGCAGAGGAAATGTGTTAATACCCATGTTAGACTATTACCAGAGTAACAAGACTAAATGATTCATCGGGTCCCTGGTCACAGTGCTCAGCGGGGCAAGTGGCACTAAACGGAGGCCTCAGGAGACTGATGCAGTTGGAAGGTCTCCTTGAGAGGTCACAAGTGGCTCTCTCCCAAAACACAAAAGCATCACAAAGGAGGATGTGCTTGGCCAAGAGAAAAGAAAATATGGAAGGCATAGAGGCAAAGACCTAAGGCACCTCCTTCTCTCCAAGAATGCACATGTAGGCTTATCATCATCTGGGAGTTTTGAGAAGGAAAGGAAAATGGTCCGCATGACAATACCTTTTCTTGCATAATGCAGAGGTTTAAAATATAACCCATGGCTTCCCTAGAGGACAGTGCTACCAGTGTGAGAATGACAGGAGGACATTTGGAAGCGACATTTGCATCTGAGAAGGAAAAAGTCATGCATCTGCAGTCATTGTGCCTGAGAAAGGGACTTCCATAAAGATCAAGAATTTGGCGGCATGGAAAAGAGGAGCTCTGCTTCATGTAGAAGCTACTGATACAGCCTCTTATATTGTTTCGTTCATTCAGCCAGGATCTATGATTGCCTCTTGTGAATGACATACCTGAGAAGGATACAATGCTGAACAAGCATAGGATTGTCCTCACACAGTTTGCATTCTAACGAGCGCACAGATCCCCTGCTCACCTGCCTTTTCTCCTTTTCTGCCTCCTTCGCTGGTTCTCCCTCATCTGCTGACCTCTAGATGCTGGAGCGCCCTGGAGCCCAGTCCCTGGGCTGCTTCTCTGTTTTATCTATATGCTTCCTCTACTTGATCTCATCCAGGCTCATGGCTTGAAGTACTAGCCACACACTAGTGATTCCTCAGTTTACACCTCCAGTTGGAACTGCTCCTCTGAATTTCAAACACCTGCCCAACAAATCTGATTGGAAGGCATTTCAAACAAGGTGATTAGAACTGAACTCCTCATAACCACCTATCTGTCCCTCTTCAAAGTTTTCCCCACTGAATCAACGACTCTCTTCTCTCGGTTATCAATCAAAAACTCTGGGTGTCATCCTTGATGTGTTTCCTTCTTTTACACCCTATAAAAAGTTGTCAGTAAATTCTATGTCCTCTATCTTCAGAATCTGTCCACAGTTTGGCTGTTTATCACACATCAATCCAGTCCAAGGCAAAATTATTTTTGCCTATGTTATTGCAATCACCAACTCACCATCTTCCCTGTTTTAAATGTTTGTTCAGCTTCAGTGTATTCTCCAAAGTGCAGAAATATTCTATTAAAACAATCATATTCCACCCTGGCTGGTGTAGCTCAGTGGATTGAGCATGAGCCTGCGAACCAAGTAAGTGTGGCTCGATTCCCAGTCAGGGCACATGCCTGGGTTGCAGGCCAGTTCCCAGCAGGGGATGCACGAGAGGCAACCATACATTGATATTTCTCTCCCTCTCTGCTTCCCTTCCCCTCTAAAGGTAAATAAGTAAAACCTTTTTAAAAAGTGGCCTTAAAAAAAAACAATCATATTCCTAGGGTATAATCCCAGCAGTGGAATTGCTTGGTCAAAAGGCAGTTCCATTTTTAATTTTCTGAGGAAATTCCATACATCAATCCAAAAGAACCTATGCACCCCAATGTTCATAGCAGTACAATTTACAATAGCCAGGTGTTGGAAGCAACCTAAGTGCCATCAGTCAATGAGTGGATAAAAAAACTGTGGTACATGTACACAATGGAATACTATGAAGCAGAGAGAAAGAAGGAGCTCCTACTCTTCATGACAGCATGGATGGATCTGGAGAGCATTAGGCTAAGTGAAATCAGCCAGGTGGTGAAGACAAATACTATATGATCTCACCTATTAGTGCAACCCAATCAACAAAACAAACAAGCAAGCAAAATAGAACCAGAGACACTGAAATAAAGAACAAACTGACAGTAACCACAGGAGAGGGAGGAGGAGGATAATGGGGGAAAGAAGGGGAAGGGTCGTCAAGGAACATGTATAAAGGACCCATGGACAAAGCCAAAGGTGGGTAGGATTGAGTGTGGGAGGTGGGGATGGCTGGCGTGGGCGGGAATGGTAGGGTGAAAATGGAAGCAAGTGTGCTTGAACAACAATAAAAAAAAGAAAGAGAAAAAAAGAAGAAGAAATCATATTCCTCTACTCCCAACCTTCCAGTGGTTTCCCAGCTCACTGAAAATAAAAGCTGAAAGTCCTCACCATGGTAGGGGGACCTGTGCGATCTGGTCCCCCTCCGACCACATCCCCTCCTTCTTCCCCTTTGCAATCCATCCTAATTAAACTGGCCTCACTGCTGTGCTTCGAACAGAGCAGGCAAGCCCCTTGCTCAACGCTTTGCACTTAATGTTCCCTCTTGGCCTAAAATGTTCTTTTCCAAGTAATCTAAATGATCTCAGAAAGCAGTGTCATGCACCCTGAAAAGTTTACCATTTTCATTTCTTTTAGAATGTTTAGAACTCAGATGAGTCATTAGTTTGTACTGACTCCATGCCCAATTTGGTTATATTAGCAAGGTTCTCTCCATACAAAGGGGGACCCCCAAAAACTGAAATTATCTTCTGGAGGACCAGGCCCTTGTAACACAGGCTTCCCCCGCTAGGTGAGTGTTCTAGGAACCCATCTGTATCAGTGTACCAGCTGGTGTTGTTATGAGAGGTTGTGTTCAGCTTCACTAAATGTGTTTTTGAAGAGTCAACACATTTGCCCATTTCATGATGGGTGATTTACAAGCGCACCTGCCCACACCACATAGACTGTTCAGCAGTTTTTGACCAAAAACGGTATGATCCCTGTGCCCTGCCCTCCCTATTCACTCTATCTTGCCCCAACAATTTTTTTTTTGTTTCTCCAGATGAATAATATCCTCCAAGGGAAACATTTTGACAATGTGGAAGAGGTAAAACAAAAAACAGCAGAAGCACTAAAAGGCATCAAAATTGAGAAGTTCAAAACCGGTTTTGAGCACTGGGAAAAATGTGTAAAAAGATGTATTGCATTAAATGGACTGTACTTTGAAGGTGACTGAAATTTAAACATTAAGAATAAATAACAATTTTTTACAGATAACTTTCAGAGTTTTTTTAGATCTCCCCTGGTACAATTACTTTTACAGGTGCTTTAAGTCTTGTTTTAAGCCTTTTTCTCCACTCAGAGAATTCTAATTCCAACCACCACCACTATAGATTTGACATTCACTTTTGTCTGATCCTAACTTTAACATAAATCAGAGCTTAACAAACAAGAAATATGAACATGTTTCTGAAAGATCAAAAATGAATAGAACTGGGTCGATAAATAACACAAGGCAGGAAAGTCTTGAACAACTGCTCAGTACCTGCAGAGTTAAATGCCAACCTTATGGACAGAACATCTTATATCAGGGTTTGACCAGCACAGACTTTAATGCTGAAAACATTTTGCTAAGTGAGAGAAGCCACAACCTATCATGAGATACCACTGATATGAAACGTCCGGAATAATTAAAACATAGACACAGGAACTAGTGCTTCCTGGGGGCTGGAGGAAGGAGGAAACGGGGACTGGTGGCTAATGGGGATAGGCTCCTTTGGGGGTGATGAAAATGTTCTGGAATTGGATAGTGGTGATGGCTGCACAATTCTGCGAATAAACTAAAAATCACTACACTGTAGCTGTACACTTGTTACAGAACAGACCCAAGGCAGGGTACAATATACTATTACCGAAAGAACCCCCTCTAGGTTCGTCATGCCCTCCGCTAGAGGGAAGACATCTCTCAATGCCAGAGATTTGTGAAAAGGAAAGGAAATGTTTATTTAAAGCTACACAGACTTAAAGTAGTGACCTAATGTCTTCATTAAAATATCAAAGTCCTTTAGGATACCCACAGACACACACAGTCCTTCCTTCTCCCTCGGCCCTAATCCGGGGTACCGTATCTCAGGAAAAGAAGCAGACGTCCGTGATTCAGCCTCCCGGCACCATCAGCTGTGTTGCCTCCATGATTTCCAGTTAATCCAAAGCCATGTGGCACCTTCTCATGGCTCACCAGCTGAGTCCTTTCACCCCTTTTCTTCCAGGCAAAGTCTCTCCTGCTTCCTAAGCCATGTGGCAAAAGGAGCGCCCCAAAGCCACGTGGTCCTCACTCTCGCCAAAGCTGCAGAGGGTTCCCACTCTGCCAAAGCCATGTGGTTCTCCCCTTCATGGCTGCCCAGTCTGGGTTTAAATCCCCATGCCAACCTATCTCTGCACCCCCATTTCTGACTCCTCCTATAATCAGTTGTACCTGCCAGTATTCCTGTATTCTTCCAAGTTTACTGGGCTACCATCGTAAGTCTTGGGAGGTGTGGTCCCATGTCATGGAGACAATCATCTCCAAGCTCTCACGCAGGCGCTGTAACCAGGGGGAGCTGCCTCCCAGTTACATCTTGGGTAGAAGTCACCATCCCCCTGGTTCAAAGCAAGGCCACCGCTATTTAACATATCTATGAAACTAGTTAAAGGTTATAGATATGTTACATGACCATGCCAGAGGTTAGCTGCAAAACTGTGGCTGTACAAAACAGCTCTGCGTGTTCCTGCTCCATGTGTCCCTTCCCCCAACTCACACCTGTTGGGGGGAAGGGAGAGGACATCCTATATATCTTTCTAATATTTCCTGGACACCTCAAGTTCTGCAACCCCATTCCAAATCCCTATTCGGGCCCCCCCCTCTGGGCTGCACCCTGTTACACACTTACACTGAATTTATGGCATGTGAATTATATCTCAATAAAGCTCGTATTTTAAAAAATGTAAGGGTTAATCCGTTTTAAAAGACATTTATATAAATAACTTTTAAAAGACAAGAAAATCTTAGAGAGATACACAAAAAAATCCTTATCAGGATTCGGGAAAAGGATCCTCACTTTCAGTTGGGATTATAATGGGGTCTTAGGAAAGACATGACAATCAAACTGAACACTGAGAGATAAATGGCACTGGGGGGATTTTTTTTTAATGGGAGGACAAGGTAAAGAAAGAAAATACCAGTGAGTGGGAACAAATGTATAAGCAAAAACCTAGAGGTGAGAAACGGAGAAGAGGAACAACTATAAAAATGCCATGGAGTCGTAAATGAAGGCTCAATGAGGACAAGAATGCCGTGTTACTTATTTGTAAATCATTCATTAGACCAGCATTTTTCAACCTTAGCACTACTGACATTTTGGGCCAGATAATTTTTCGCTGCAGGGAGCTG
The DNA here is from genome assembly GCA_004027735.1 of Carollia perspicillata. Lineage (NCBI taxonomy): Eukaryota > Metazoa > Chordata > Mammalia > Chiroptera > Phyllostomidae > Carollia > Carollia perspicillata. Next base: position 17,649 of record PVKM010002606.1, on the reverse strand, counting down.
TCCTATGCATTGCAGGGTGTTTAGCAGCATCCTGGGTGCCTCCTGCCACAGTTGTGACAATCAAATATGTCTGCAAATGTCCCCTGGGAGGAAGCGTCATTCCGGCTGAGAACTACTGTCTTACAAAAGAGAGTCATTGAGGATCTGAAGGGAGGAGTGACATAAAAACTAAAGTTAAGAAATATTGAACTGGCCAGACTTGACATTCTACCTGGGTAGAGTTAGCTAGGAGAGAAAAGTTAACATACTTTTGCAATATTCCTACTCAAAGATAATAGGGTTCCGAAACATAAATGCAGTTATAGAATTGCAAATTAGAAATTAAATGACAGTTATTTGTGGAGGGAGACACTCCTTATGGGTATAGATTCAAGGAACAGGGGAAATAGGAATCGAAGATGACCTTGATATGTTGGACCCAAGAGACAAAGTAGTCATTGTAAATAATACAGGAAACAGTGATAAAAGCAGATTTAGGAGGAAAGATGGTACATCCAATTATTTAAACTGATCTACAAAATGTGCTAAAGAAATATCCAGATGGAAATGTCAAGCCAGGAACTGGAAAACTGAGACCGAATTTTGAGGAACAATTCAGGAGTTGAACATAGATTTAGCAGCAGTTTATGTTGAAAGTAGAGTTGAAGTCCTAAGATTAGACTGCCTGGGAGGGGAACTGAGAATAGAAAAGGAAGCAGCCACGGGCAGATGCCCCTGGGACACCCAGGGACATCATATACGAACAAGAAAAAAAAAGACTAGTTAGAGGAGTAGCATAAGAGCAAGACAAGAAGTGTCTAGACACAAAGGACAGCTTTGGGCAAAGGAAGGGTGGGTGGGTTGGGTGGCTAATGGTATTGGCTGGCTCAGGTTAAAGGGTACAAGTGAGAACACTGCTATTAGCTTCAGTGAAGAGTCAGTTGCTGGGGTGGTGGGTGAAGAATGAAGCATCAACATGATGAGGACAGAAAAGACAATTAAATTTTAAACACATTGGTGCTAGAAAATGGCTATTTAAGAAGGTCTTTGGTAAAGGGGGGCAAAAGAAGTAGAGTGATTGATCGTGTTTCTCAAATAGAAGCACATATTTGCGAATGAATGTGAAATTAAAGGAGAGTAACTGAAAATGTAAGAAAGGAGGATAGAGCCAAAAGCAGTGATGCTTAATGGAGCATGGTTCCAGAGGAGATGGGAGTGTTTGGAATTAAAAGGACAGACGTTCAGTTTTTTAAGAGAGGAATGTACCATTTCCTAAAAAGACATAACACACTGCAGTAATAAATTACAAGTTTTGTTACCAAAGAGCAATCGGGGTCCTCCTGCCTGCCCACCACCACCACTCTCCAGGCAAAATTCCAGAGGCAAAGTTTCAGTGATAAAGGCAAGGAGTCTTTATTCAAAACCTACAGAATTTTGGAGTAACAGCTTTCCACACCCATTATTCATTTAAGCCTATCAATTAAAGCTAAAATCCCTAACTCTTTAGTTATAGCTTTAATCCCTTAAGCCTATCAATTAAGGCTAAACTCTTTAGTCACAGCTTTAATCATTTAAACCTATCAATTAAGGCTGAAATCTTTAACTCTATCATTCCCCTGTTTGTTTTGATGATCTTATTTCTGTAGGACTAGTTTACAAAACAGCACAAGATACAAAAACCACATAATTTTGGAAGCAAGGCAGGCTTCTGCCTCAGAACCCGTCCCTTCTAAAACACCCAAAGAAGAACAGCCCTGCGCCCCTCTGCCAGGCCAGCCCGATCCTGGCAGCAGCCAGTGTGTCTTCCCCCATCCGAAACACTGTCCTTTGGGAAATGCAGGGGGCCACAGCAGAACCATCCAGGCACGCTCCAGGCAAAGACAGCCAAAAACCGAATCTGTGTCCTCCTTTTATTCTGAATCTTCTGGCCCATAATTCCACCTGCTCCCGAGGCATTCAGCCTGTGGGCCAACCCCATCCGAGACTGTGTACCATTGTCTCCCCCAACCTCCTCCTACTGCCCCTCCCTCCTCCTCCCCAGTGACCAGATCAGATCTCTCTGTATCAATTGGAAAATGATTCTGTAGATAAATTATTGTACCTGTAATTTAATCTAAAAATGTTTACGTAGAGAAGAGCTCTTTAAAATCGAAGAGTTTAACATGATTTTCCTATTCAGGGGAAGTCTTGGAAAGAGGCACAGCTTCACCCTTCTCAGAGCCAGAGGTGCTCGTTGACCGAAGCAAGGTCTCTGGGCTACACTTGATTCTTCTGTCCAGACTGAATTCCCAGAGCACGATGAGCACATGCTTGGTTAAATATGAGATGAAAACCCACTGCAAATCCAGGAATGTTATTTTGAGATTATGCATGGATCGTGGTCTATTTGATACCTTTATACTGCCCAGTGATGGCAAGTGACTATGGTATTGTAGTAAATTATCTTCCTAAGTAAGTTCTTTTGTAACTTACCCTGCAAATACCCAAGGTTTGGCATCGAGACAAAAAATGAAAATAAACAGAAATATTGTGCAGTTTGAGTTTCATTTCTTAAATTCTCTGAGAAAAGCTGACTAATTCCTGCATTCCCTTTCATTCACTTTTCCCTTATCGGCACAAGAATGAAATAAGACAATGAATGCTGTGTTGCAAGACAATTAATACAAAACGTCAATGAAACGTCAATGAATCATAACACCAACTATGTAAGTTGGGCCAGATTTTAATGTCCCAAATGTTACTCTCCACCCAGTAAATGAGAGGGAAGCACTAGTATTCATTTTGCTTTGTTAAATTAATATCCTTTTGTTCTTTAAGTTGTACCATATAAAGCTATTACAATTCCCAATAAAATATGAAGGTAAATTAGTCTTCACAAAATAAAGATATTTTCTTTTTTTTACTTTTTTTATTGATGTTCAAGTACAATTATCTTCATTTTTCGACCACAATTCTCCCCACCCAGCCATCCCCACTTCCTACCCTCGATCCCACCCCGCTTTGGTTTTGTCCATGTGTCCCTTATAGATGTTCCTAAAAACACCCCCACTTTTTCCCCCCATTACCCCCTCCCACCTCCCCAAGATATTTCCTTCTATCTGAAGAGAGGTAAAAATGAAGAAGCGGGGTGTGAACAAACATGTATCAAGATTCGCAAAACATTGACAGTTTGTTGAGGTCAGGTGTTGTGTACATGGACTTCTTTGTATTGTTCACTCTACTCTGAGTGTATTTGACTATCTTCATTTATAAATAAGTAAGTAGTAAATAGTTCATATCACATTTGCTTATGAACATGTTCACTTCTGAAAAACAAAAACCTCATACTTCTGCTCTAGAACTGAGCAACTTGGTAGGTAAACCAATTAGCAGAGATCTTCTATGGTATGCTAGGCAGAATGGTCCTCCAAAGATATCCTCATCTTAAACCCTAGAACCAATCAATGTATTACTTTATGAGACAGTTATTAATTTTATACGTTACCTTGGCTGGCCATGGGGTGCCACACTAAACCTTAATTCTGGGCGTGTCTGAGAGGGTATTTCTGGATGAGATTAGCATTTGAGTGGTGAACTCAGGAGATCGTCCTTCCCAAGGTGGGTGGGCATCATATAACCCATTGAGGGCCTACAGAGAACGAGAGGCTCCTTTCTTCTGCCTTGATGTTGCGATGGCGCATCTCATCTTCTCTACTCCTGCCACAGGACTGGGATTTGTGCCGTCAGCTCCTTAGGTTCTTGGGCTTTGGGATTTGCACTGGCTTTCCCACCACACCACAAGCTTTCCTGGGTCTTCAGCTTGCAGACAGCAGACCATGGGACTTCTCAGTCTCAATAATTACACAGCTGAGTGAGCCAATTCCTCACAATAAATAAATACACATCTACTTTATAAATAAATAAATATTATATTACCGATAGAAATATATACAGCCTGTCAGCTGCTTCTCTGTAGAATCCTGACTAACATGCCTTACACGACAAAAGGGACTTTGCAGAGGTACTTAAGCTTCCTGGCCTAAATCGGGAAGATCAGTCGGGATCCTCCTACTCAGATGGGCCCAATCCATGAACATGCGCTCCAAAGCGAGAACTCTGTGTAGCTGAAGGAAGAGGAGATGTCACTGAGGGAAGGTTAGAGAGATTGAAAGCATGAGGAGGACTCGAGGAGGACTCAACAAGGACTCAAGGAGAAGCTGCTGGTTTGAAGATGCAGGGGGATTATGACGAGGAATTCGGGCAGCCTTAAGGAGAGGAGGGGGGCTCCTGGCTGACAGCCAGTGGGGCAGCAGGGACCTCAGCCCTGCAGCCACAGTTCCTGCATTCTGTCCACAGACTCGAGGAGCTTGGAGAGAGACGCTCCCTCGGAGCCTCCAGATACGAGTCCAGCTCACCAGCAACCCGATCTCAGCCTGCAAAACCTGGGCCAGAGGAAGCAGCCTAGCTCACCGGACCCCTGACCCACAGAACTGTGAGACAGTAAATGTGTGCTGTTTTCAGTGGTTAAACCCGTGGCAATGTTAAGGTGACAATAGGTAACAAACACATCCTGCATAAAAAAGATCCAACAGCTGGACAACAGTTGACATGGCTTATTCCTAACACAAAAGGTAAGACAATGAGAAATAATCACATTTGTTTTACTTGTTATACTGGGAAAATATATAAAAAGAAGTTGTGATAGAGAAGTGTATGACATCACGTGTGATGAATTCATAATGGACATATAAACCAATCTGAAGTTGTAGGAGAGTAATTGCTGGTATGTACAAGAAGTTAGGAGAACGTATTTGACCTTTGACCTAAAATTCCACACCTGCCCTTAAGAAAATAATTCCAGTAGTATTTCTTACATACAACCCAGTAATTCTACATCTAGATACAAGAAAATAATTTTAGATATATTTTATATGACAATAAATATTAAAATATGAAGAAAAGTAGACCATAAAGATAGTCATCACAGTGCAGCATGTAACAGCAAAATTGGTAACAATCTACACACCCAGCACAAGGAACTGGCTAATTCGGGGTGTGCCTGTACCATGAAATGCTGTAGAGCCAGTTAATACCGAGTCAAAGATACGTACTTATTGACATGTGAAGTATTTTAAGAGAAAAACATCGGGTAACAAAAAGTAAATTAAAAAATTACAGAAAAGTGTCCGAAAGTATATGCACCAAAATTTCACCAATTCTAGGTCCTCTCTGCTGGTCTGGATCTTTTGATTTTTTTTTGTCATTGTAGATTTAGTAAAAAGGAAACAAAAAAGTTATTTTAATTAAGTTAACATTTCTGTATTTACATATGTACAGGGTGGTGGAAAAGTCAGTTCACAATTGTAAGTACATAAGACAAAGTTTATTCTTGTATTACTGATTTATTACTGTATTATTTTCTATACAAACAACTGTAAAGTTTCCCCACCCTGTATTTCCAGAAAGTTATTTACTCATCTAGGACAAAAATGATTATATATATTTCAGAACACATGACAGAATATTTCTTCTTTATTTGGAGCAAAAAAATAAGATAAAGAATGTCCTCCAATCCCTCAGATGTTTGCAGCTATTGTATAAGAAAATCGGCCACAAGTTTATTACGTCAAAACTATATCTACTACCCCTCCACTACCATTACATCCTCTCATCCTGTTTAAATTAAGCACCAAATTTCATTGGTCAGACTCATTTGTTTGAACCTAAATAATACGCAACATATGAGCTTTCATTGACCTTAAACTAAAACCAGAGATGCTCCCTACACTCCGTCCCCATCTCTTCCTGCACAACCACAGAAACTACCTGCAAGTTCTGTGTCCAAACACTGGCTAGAGAACAAAACCTGATTCTGTTGACTCTAAATGTATCAAAGATTGTGGTAAAAATCTGGCTTCAAGGAAGAAAGAAAGTGAAAAATTAGTTTTTGGAGATACGTACCTATCTGAGACAAATCTGAAATACACATTTAAAGAGATTTTTCTCAATTTCAACCTTCAATTCTTGTATTGAGTGGGATTGGATGACTTCTTAACTAAAAGCAAAAGATTACATTTGAAATATGTGGTATATTTAGTTGTTGCTAAGTCCCTAATTGCTATAAAAGCACAGGAAACAAAAATTGGAATTGATTCTTTTTTAAAAAATCATTTCAGATTTAGCCCAGTGGTATGCATGAGAGTTTACCTTCACATTTTGAAGTTGATACCTTGAAATTAGCAAATGCTACAAATCAGAGCTTTTCTCTCTCCCTCCCCCACCACCGCCCCTCATCTTCCCTCCCTCTCTTTTTTCCTGAAGATTTGATTAAGGCGCTGCACTGTTTCAACCCTTCCAAACCCATTGGGAAGACATGGAGTAGTTCTGCAAACATCACAGCCTACGCAGTCACATGCACCCTTGGCTTTTGCACTCGGCAGTAGCCTTGGCCAGCTGAGAATCACTGGATGGCAGCAACATCCCCTGCATACCATTGAACCTGCAGCACCAAGGAGGCTGCACAGCCGAGTACTCCTTGGCTCGTACTTCTTTCATCCTACGTAGATCCTGCTAAGTATGCAAAGATAAACCAGGTGGATGGAGCAACACAAAACCACAAAAACTAGGGGTGCAGTACGTGTACACAGGAGTACACTCGAGGACTAGTACAAACAACAAAAATTTTATTTGGATCCGTCAGAGTCTATTTTTACGGCTAATTAGGCCAAATTCTTAATGCTATCTTATTAAATACCACTAGAAGCAGTGTATGAACACACTGGAAACTGGGCAAATAGGAGGCAAATAAAAAGTAGTAGCACTGGCAGAGATGTCTTTATTTAGAGGATCTTAAGCTAATTCAGCATGTGGCCAATGCTCAATTATTCCAAAAGTGGTTACGTATTTCTTAGATTTCCTGATTTCCTCCTTTCTCCTTAGTGTGATGTTTGGCATTTTAAACTTGTATGTATTATTCTTTGATCAAATATCACATTTAGAAATTTAGAAATTATAGGCTTCATTATAAATTAGATGCTCTTCTCTATTGTGAGGTAGCAATAGTTCAAAAGAAATTTATACAAGAATGAAAGGGGACAAAGCATTGTTTTTTTAATAATCAGAAATTATTCTGCTAAGAATAATTATTCTGCTAAGAATTTCAAGCTAAGGACACAGGTAAAGTTTCTCTGTAAATAGAAATCTACTCATGAACCCAACAAAAGTTTATTGAGCAAATACTATACATGAGACCCTACTGTTGCTGTGCTGACCCAAAATGATGGAAGATAATCCCATCCCCGATGGAGATGGTAGATGGTACTTTACATCCACATGAGTGAGTGACACAAGTGAAATGGCAGTGATAAAGGCAGCATGTGTGTGTGTGTGTGTGTGTGTGTGTGTGTGTGTGTGTATCTTTATGGATCAGGTGGGATTTGAACTTGACCTTACAGGATGGCAAGATTTTCCATAGAATGAACTACAGGTGCCTGTTTTAACCTACATCACATCTGATATTGCTTACATCAACATATTCCCAATGTTAACACGGAAACAAACTCTTCCACTAATAGGTACTCAGTTATCTGTAATTCCCTTTCTCACACTTGTTTAGAGGAGTGGTTCTCCGCTGGAGATGCATCAGAGCCTCTGGAAAGCTTGTTGGAACAGAGATTGCTGGGCCTCACCAATGCTTCTGACTTGATAGGTCTGGAGTACCACTCAAGCATTTAAATGACTTCCTAGGTAATGCTGGGAGTGCTGGTCCAAGGACCACTATTTGAGTCATTGATTTAAAGCCACTGCTTTGATGTTTTACACTCTTCAGACGGATGGAACCCTGATTCCCAACAGCCTTGGAACCCTGATTCCCAACAGCCTAGCGGATCTTCAGAAAAGTCTCAACCTCTCAACACTTGGTTTCAGTATTTGTAAGGTAATGACACAGGTAATGACAATAACTTATGAGCTCATTTTGACAATTAAATTGAGTAATGTGTAAAGGAAGTACTCAATTAAATTGAGTAACGAAGAGCCTGACATAAGTTCCTTGCACTGGATAGCAATGATTACAACTAGGGAAAAAACTAGTGGATGAGGGTATATGCCAAGTGTCATGGACTAAATGTTTGTGTTCCTCCAAGATTCATCGGCTAAGACTTAAAGCCCAATATGATGGTAGTTTGAAGTAGGGCTCTCGGGAAGTACACAAGTGTAGAGGAGATCATGCAAGCAAGTCCTTGTGATGGAATTAATGCCCTTGTAATAAGAAGAAGAGAAGCCAGAGTTCTCTCTCTCCCCTCCCTCTTTGTCCTTCTCTCCACTAACAGGCACCAAAGAAAGCCCATGCTAGCACACAGCTAGAAGGTGGGGGCCGACAAGCCATGAAGCAGGTCCTCACCAGGCACTGAATCTTGCAGCATCTTGATCATGGACTTCCCAGCCTCCAAAACTGTGAGAAATATATTTCTGTCATTTAAGATTCCTAGCCTGTGGTATTTTGTTACAGCAGTTCAAGTAGATTACAAGACCAAGAAAACAGTGTGAGATATGGTACCAAGATGGGCATGGATCATTTGTGTTCATAGAATGGCAAGCAGTTAAGACAAGCTAGGATGTAACATTTATGTGGAGGGAACTATCAGAGGACCGGAATGAGAATTGGGAAGAACCCTGGAATTCCTTGGGTACCCTTTTCTTCCTTATTGTCTAATGTTTCTGATAGTTATTAGCCTCTACTTTCTCTCGACGTGCCCACTATTTCTAGAAGAGCAACAGGACTACTCAAATAACTAGCCAGCAATCATAAAAGTGGAAATGACTTCAGAGCAAAGACAATTTCACTGTTCCCAAGGCAGAAGAGAGTGAAAATGCTCCATCTGAGAACTCTATTAGTGTCCCAAGAGGACCCTCATAATGAAACTCTACAGAGACCTATATTACTAAAAGGCACTTAAGCATTCTTTTCATTAACCTAGGTCTACAAGTTTTTTATCCTTTTGCTTTGAAACTGGCCCCCAGTGATTTGCAGTAGGTTTTCAAAATACACTTATTTTTGTAGATAGACCTACTCTCCCAGCTCTTTTTGCTTTGCGATGTTATGATTAACTGTGTTAGAATGACGCTGTAAACAGAGCAAGTTGCCACCACATTTCCAGTAGCTGAGGTATAAGAAATCAGTGTAAATGTGCAACTAGGACATGAATACCACTTGTTGATGTAATTGACATGGTTATGGTGTGCTAGATCCTTGCTATTCAAAGCATTGCACCAGGCCTGTTAGAAATGCAGATTCTCAGGTGCCAACCACTTACTGAATCAGAGTTTGTATATTAACAGGACCCTCTCATGATTCATATTCATATTCATATTTGAAAAGTATGAGCTAGGCACTCACACAATTTTAATATTCCTTTAAGAAAGTCTTTCCAACAACTACCTGCCCCCCAAGACACTCATCAGTTTATCATACTTTAATAAAAATACTGAAATAAATAACATATTATATTCAGATTGCTGGAATGTAGGAGATAGGCATCTCCAAGCATGCAAAGGCACAGGCATGTAGTAACATGGCATGCAGTCATGTTCAATTACCTTGAAGCTCCTAAACCAATGGAATAAGAAGAGAAACTAGCCCGGTTTTGATCAAAAGATAGTTGAGTGCCTGAAGTCATTATTGTTGAAGCCATCTGCTCCTGACACAGCCAGATCTTCAAGGAGATTTCTGTACATCACATAAAACATGAGAGACACAGGTATACTGCATATTACCAGTGAGGACTTAACCCTCCAAAGGTTGTTTAGCACCACCTAGACAACCACCTAATTTGGTCAACCTGCGTCCTGCAGGTCCTAAAGATCTACCAAGGCATCTTGTTCCTTTTACCCCTTTACCCTGGACCCCTGACTGCCTCCTCCTTGGTTTCCTGAGGCCTACAATTCTTCTGATGGAAGATGGGTCGAAGAGGCAATGCAAAACAAAATGGGAAACGATCCAAATTGGAAGTGGGGGAGAGACACAGAGAGATCAAAATTAAAAGAAAGCTCCATGCTGAAGGTAAACATTAATTCCTTTATTGCTACTTCCTTCCTCATCACTCAAGCCCAAGTATGTGACCTGATCCTATGGCCTGTGTCATACAGCTTTCCTGTTGGAGATGGACAGGGAATGGCAGAGGGGTCCCCTGTTCCCTCTAGAGGTTGGAATATGGCCAACAGGATCTACAAAAAAGTGCAGTAGGGCAGCAAGCTAGCAAGAATCAACCGCCTCAATTCTCAACCCCTGCTTTTACGACCTTCTTTATTTTAGGTAAGACCCGAAAGCATTGACCAAACTTATATAAAATTGCCTAAAAACTAAGGCCCCAACATACTTCTGTCAAACTTATCTCCCTTTATATACTTATAAGCTTCGATCACACAGTGGTCTCACTAAACCAAGTGCATTGCCTGATATACAGTAAAAACTCCGTAAAGACTTGCCGAATAAACGAATGACGTTTCATCTTCCTTCAGAGTGGCTAGCATCATCCCAGATTATTGTCCTCTCTCATCCCCACCCTTAGACATTTTGCTTTTTCCTCAAGGTGCATATATGGACATCTTTACCGTGATGTATCTCCTGACCCTTGGGTTAAAATTCTCTCCCTTGTGCTCCCATACAAATTGTTTGTAATGCTATTAAAAAGCTTGCTCTACCCTCATTCATAATTCACATTTATACCATCTCCTCTGATGTGGGCAAATAGCCCCCAACACAATCAACAGAAATTGACTTCATGTATTCAAAGTTAGCTCAACCTACAAACAATATCCCATATGCTTCATTCTCTAAATGTCACAAGTTCCTTTGTTCTTTGGAACAAATACGGTGATCCCACTGTTTGTTTTGTTTTGTAAGTAAACCTGAATACTTTTTCACAGGTATATTTTGCATTGTTTACTATGACCCCCTTGTTTTCAAAATGTAAATTTGAATCTCTTCATATGTATATCTGACCTCCATTACGTTTGCTCTACCTTTTTTCAAAATATATACTTGAATCTCTTTTCAAATATATGTGTTAAATTTATTTATTTGTGACTGCAAGGGTCTCCTTCACCTTTGAGTTCACAACAATGCCCAGAAAGGTCAGGGGAATCTTGAGTTTTATAGTTCATCTACAAAAAGAGAACTGAAGTATAACGGTCCTTGGCTTCTGGCTGGCAGTCAGTCCTCCTCATTTCTCTTTGTGTGTCAGATTTTTAAATCAACATTGAGTCTGCGGTCTTATTTTCACAACAATCTGGCGTAGCTGATAGAATCTGGAGCAAACAGACCCTGATCATAGTGGAGTGGGCTGCAGAATGAGAACTCAGTGCACATATGGTAAGTCTTCTCATTCCTAGTTTCACGGTCTCCCCCTCCTTAGCTCCCCTCCGCTGCCAAGGGACACCAGCCAGAGATCCATCCCTGAGCTGTTTTTGGCTCGGAATGGCTCCCATCTTTTTGAGGTAGGGTTCGTAGACCCAGCTCATCTGATTATCTAGACTCTGTCACACCATTTCATCACCTAAAAATAAGTCAATCAAAAATTGAAGAAAGACAAGAAATAAGGAAAGGAAAGGAAAGGAAAGGAAAGAAATAACGAAAAAATCTAGCATAGATTTTTTAAATATTTGTAAGTTTTGATAAATTTACAACTATATTAATAGAGAAGCTCCAACAGCAAGAGAATATTTAAAGGAGTAGTCAAGAGATGAAATCATCAATGTGTACTTGGTGAATCTGCAAAGACAGATAATTCAGAAACATCTCCCATTTATTCCCCACTTTTATATCTGTACACAACCACCTCCATAACAGCATGGAGCCACCCTGTCTTGCTGATTATATCACCGGTACTTACCACAGTGAAGCACAAAATAAACCACTCAAAGGAAAGGGAGGAAAGAAGAGAGGAAGAGAGAAAAAGGGAGGGAAGGTGAGAGGTAGGGAATGAAGCATTAGCCATCTTTTTCTTTTGAGTAATAACCACAATCTACACAATCTAACAGATTAATAACCGTAGATTAATAACCATAATCTAATAGTATCGAAGACCAGTCTCTTGATGTAGAGTCTCTACATCAAGAGACTGGTCTTCGATAGCCATTATGGAGGTGTATAAATATATTTTCATACCACAAATCTTATATTTACATTGACATTAACCAACCTTAGTATAGTTTGCCCTTTCTTTTTATTTCATATTTTCCCTCAGATAATCTTTACTACTTTGAACATTTCAACATGCTTGGTTATATTTATTGTTAGTCTTTCTAAAGTTGTTTTAATGCATTACAGAGCCTCTCATGTACTCTTTAAAAATGTCTTCCCTTCTTACAGTAAGGTTAACAGGAAAAGGCTAAAGAACGTTCACATATTCTACCAATGCACAGACTCTTCCTTAGTAGTTCTTAGATTTAACAGAAAAAAAAACTCAGTTTTCAATACTCTTGGGGATGCTTATGGCATGGGAACATGTGTATTTAGAAAATGCAACTTAAAAAGCTACTGAGTGAAAAAAAATTCTTTAAGACACAAAAAAGTACATCAATCATCTGGAATATAATTAGTATTGCCAGATTAATTATCTTGAGGGCAAAATAATCTTGTCTTGAGGGGAAAAATGCTTTCACCTTGCCTATAATTTTTAATTTAGTAAATGCCAATGATAAATATGTTTCTGTGTACAGTCTTCATGCAATGTAAAATGAAAATTTAAAGCCATTTAAATGGAAAGAGACGCAGAATTCAGTTAAGGAATTTATTTGAAACTGCCTAAAAACTTCATGTCAGTTTTTCATAGCTTAACCATGTCAACTCGTAAATTTGTTTTCAATAGTCTTGAATCAGCACAAGAAGATTTTGAATAACAACATGGACTAAGACTTATCATGAAGCACATAAATCATTTTTGACATGTATGTTCATAACAAACAGGCTTCAGAAGAAAAGGGAAGAGTGAAAGTTCTAAGAATCTGGGCAGGGATACTTCCTAACGTTCAGTGGTTTAGATGAGTTGCTAAATTCTAAGTTGCAAAAGTGTATGTCGTTTGCATGAAAAATAATTTTATTCACTATGCAGATAAAAAGTCCCTTTGAACTTACTGCGTTTGGGGGTAATTTTGTGACTCAAAGAATTCTTCACATTTCCCCAGGGATGCTTTAATCATTTCTCCCTTTTACCCTTCAAAGACCTCAAAAAATCCATTTATGTGTCATATGTATACCAGAGACATTCAGAATATATATTTCCTGCTAAATAATTAAGGGTAGAAGAGCAGGTCTTTGTGAGCTAAATGATAGCTTTCCAATAGAGTTGAGAATAAGTCCCTTAAAACAATATTTTACAATAACTCCTCAAGATAAGGGATCAAGGTCTGACCAAAGTATTGTGGTTCTGAGAGACTTTCTACATTTCACAGTTCAGCAAAGGGCACCTGTTGACACAATATTTGAGAACTATGGAAACGTGGTGGAAAACACACATATACACATTCAAAAATAAACCAAGTGCGAATCTTCGCAACTAAGCCAAGACAGAAATGTCTGGATTCAGACACGGTTAATATAATCCAGTGGGCCATTTGGGGAAGAGTAAAAGCAATTGCGGAGTGCTCTTGAACCAGAATGAACTCCAACATCCTCCACAGGTCATCCCTGGATGGGCGAGTCTTTTCCTTCTGCACTTGCCATTATTCGTTCTGACGCTTCTATCTTTCCTTCTCCATATTCCAGAGAACTTAGCAAGTCTCCCCATTATCAAAACTCCCAACTATTTCATTAATTTAGATATATTTTAGTCTGGAATATAAATATATTATAAATTCACATAAATGACACTCAGCTACCTTGAATGTTGTTCTCTGCATTTTTGCTGCTGCTGTTTATAACATTTCCGGTCTGAATGATTTGCCCTCTTCCTGTCAACTGTTATATTATGTTAAGTTTCATAAGTGAGGGATTGTCTTTTTCTCGTTGGCGTACATTTTTTCCTTCCCACTAAGGATTCTGGAGTCCTTTTGACAGCTACTTCTGGTCTCACCCCATTCTGAAGCTTCGCCTTCCTCATTCCACTTCTCCAAGAGCATGTTCCCCCTCTGTTTACATTCTTTTCTATTAAAATCTAAATATATCTGAAAGCCTTTTAGATGCTCCTCCATTCTTTACAGGGATTTATAGTTATTGCTGAGAAAAATTCTTCTGATACCTCTTGAACCACACTATCGATGTCTAGGATCCCTTATTTGGAATGACACCACATATTTGTCTTAGTTGCATGGGAAATTTGTTTCACAAAAGGCCAGAATGTCATTTCTGAGTGCCTGGAGCTGCACTCACTTCACTGTTCTGATTTTCAAAAACAGGCCGTTCACACATGGCCTACAATGTCCTTCCTCCCCTTCTTTGGCTGGCCAACTCTCTATCATCCCCTGAGGAGATCTACTTTGTAATCACTTTTTCTCTGAAGCCTTCCAGTCCTCCGTCTCTGTCCTTCCACAACATTTTACATGTGCCTCTACTAGCAGTTAGCACATTTTGCTAAAACCAATTACCTAGACTGTAGTCCTTGAAAAAAACACTAGTGACCTTGAGGTCTCCAGTGCTTATACATTATATTTCATTCACCAATTTATTTACTTATTTATTATTCATATGCCAGCAGTCTTTTGAGCTCTAAAGGTCAGCAGTAAATGACACAAACGAGATCCCTGTTCTCTGGAAGCTTTTATTTTACTAGGATGAAGCCTGACAATGAGTGAGTAGGCGAATAAATAAACAGTGCAATTTCGGTTGTTAGTGGCTATCAATAAGACATATAACACAGGGACTTCTGGTGAAGATGGCTGCATAGGTAAATGTGTTACTCACATCCTTCCACAACCACATCAAAATTACAACTAACCTACAGAACCACCATCATTCAGAACCACCTGCAATCTAGCTGAATAGAAGTTTATACTAAGGATATAAAAAAGAAGGTGCATTGAGACTGGTAGGAGGGGCAGATAAAAATCAGAAGGATATCTTGGTTACAGAGGTTCCCTCTGAGAAGCAAGGGGTCCCATCCCCATACCAGTCCCCCAACCCACGGTTCCAGAGCCAGAAAGTGAAGTCCCCATAACTTCTGGCTGTAAAGACCAGCAGGGATTATGAATTTACTGAGAATTTCAACAGCATAAAGGACATGAAAACCATAAAAAACAACCAGTCAGAAATGAAGGATACACTAACTGAAATGAAGAATAATTTACAGGAAATAAAACTCTCTATCATCCCCTGAGGAGATCTACTTTGTAATCACTTTTTCTCTGAAGCCTTACACTAACTGAATTACAGGATGAAGCCAAGAATCACATCAGTGATTTGGAATCTAAGGAAGCGAAAAACACTCAATCCGAATAGTGAAAAGAAAAAAGAACCCCCCAAAAATGAAGATAGTGTAAGAAGCCTCTAGGACAACTTCAAGCATTCCAACATTCGCACCATGGGGGTGCCAGAAGGAGAAAAAACAAGAAAAAGCTAAAGAAGTTCATCACCACCAAAGCAGTATTACATGAAATGTTAAAGGGTCTTCTTTATGAAGAAGAAGAAAAAAAATCAAAAGTATGAAAAATAAATGCCAATAAGCTTACATTATTATTTATTATTTATTTGTATTACAACTGTAGAACTACTTTTGCCATCCCCTGTATATGTGCATCAAATCATCACATCGTACACCTTAAATTACATGTTATGTGTCATGTGTATTAATACCTCAATAAAGCTGAGGAAAGGGATTCAAACATAATTTTTTTAAAAAGAAAAAGAATATCTGGGCATAGAGTCCACAAGCCTTACAGCAGGAGCAAGTCTGGCATGCCAACGGCCAGAAAGGGGCGTAGGTGGAGGGGTCATAACAAGTAAGGAGGAAAGAGAGGTCAGCGGAGGACAGATCAGATAAGGCCTTGAAAGTCGTGGGAAGGAGGATGGATTGTATTCTAGTGCCCTATAAGCCTCTGCAGGGCTTTTAAAACAGTGATACAATGGAGATTGAGTTTCAAACATTGCCGTTCCATATTAGTTGAGTGAATCAATAAATTATATTCCCCCTTCATTTCTGTATCATCAACAAGTCCTTTGTATTCATTTTTAAATCCTGAGTTACAGTTTCACTATTGGAAGAAGTAGGAAGAGAAAAGTGGTACACTACTCCTCACTCACTGGCCTCCCTCCCTCCCTTTGATCTCTGAGAGTGGCCTGTTCACACACTGTTCCCTCTGCCCAGAATCTCCTTTCTCTTCTTCTGACCAACTGTCGATCATCTCCCCAAAAAGACCTACTGAGTAATCTACTTCTCAAAGCAGAATTCATCATCTAGTTGGTGGATGACAGCCACCGGTCCATATTTATTCACGAAATAAAGTTAATATTTCAAAACTTCCACACAAGAGGGATTTGGAATCGTTCTGCCCCTTCTACCCATCGCTCATACTCCCTCCCCAACCCTAGCAAGACAGCAGTCTTAGCTGCCAATAAACTCCCCTTTGGGTGGGCTCTACCACAGTTTAAGCTGGGGGAAGGGAGTGAGAAAGTAAATTGGGCAGAAATCCCACTGTTGTCCAATATCCAAGTCATAACCTCCAATCCAGATTTTTATGAGTGAGAAAAGTGATTATTTTGATCCCATTTGCCTGCCTCTCATGTGTACTCCAAAATGGGCTTTCAGTTCAGAGCAAGGGAAAAATAGTTTCTGAGATACTAGCAAGATACAGTGTGATGTGGCTGGACAACACTAAATCGGACATTTGAAGACCTGCTAGACTTGGAATCTCGTTGCCACTCCAGTGCTAACTATCTGTGAAACTTTAGGTCACTCACCAAAAGCCAATAACTAGCTCTTACTCTGTCATTAAACTTCAAAGAATTCTGAGACAGGTACAATTATCAACCCATCTTATAAAAGAGAAATTGGGCAGAAAGAGTAGGTCTGATGGCTGCAATACGAGCCCAGGCAGCCTGACTCAGCCTGAGCAATTTTCCATTTTACTCATCTATAAAACGAGCGGGTTGGAGCAGCCTCTTAGATGTCTTTCAACCCTTGATTTCTCTGACACGTGTTCCTGCTGCCTTGTCTGCCTTTCCCATTTCTCTGTCACTCACTTGTGAATAATGAGAGCATCTCCTCATGCTGAATTTTATGTCTATGAGTAGTTAGTGAAAGATACACTATGTAGCTTGACAATTTTAGCTGAATGTTTACCCACACCTCTTAAAATGTGTGCAATGCTAATTTTATCAGGTCAACATGTCTGACCTCCACATTTCCCCCAATATTTATCATTCAACTGTGTCTCTTGCCAGAAGCCGATGATTCTAAAAACCAAACCCTACATTTTGGCAATACCTGTCTCTCCAACTGTTCCCTCTCTGAAACACATTGCCCCTGACTTATTATTATGTTGTTTGTTTCCATGTGGCATACATGCTGACCTACCCAACTGTGATTATTTGGGACCATAGTCACACACTACTTACCAAGTGTTCATGTTTGAAATCATTCATCCTGTTCCCCACCAAACTCTTGTTGTGGGGGGACTGGGATGATGAGTCCCGGGCACCTAGAGTCTGCTGTTGGTAACCATGGCCCCCAGCTCAGAGCTGCCATCACACCGCTCATC
>PVKM010002605.1:39959-63611 GCA_004027735.1 Carollia perspicillata | reverse complement strand
ACTGTCACAGTGGTTAACAGATCTGCACTGATAACTGCAGCATGTTTCCTGCCAGGCAGCCTCTTGCTCATTTAGCCTGCTACTTTTTACAATACTATGTCTAAAGCAAGCCATCCCAGCTTGATTCAAATTTTTAAACAGTGTTTCTTATGTAGCTGTCCAAAACTAATTTTGAAAGTAGTAAGTAAAATAACAGATGCTACAAAATGTTTGACTAATCAATATATACCATGATTTATTGAATTTCAGGAGTTCTACCCTGAGGGAACATTCTTAAATAGCACTGGTTCACTTCATACTGAAACCACTATGCTCTTTGATCTGTCAGCTCCAACCGGTATGCTAAACAATCATGGAGCAGGTTCAGCAAGAGAATATTGTCTGCTTGTTTTCCATTATACTGCAGCCTCATATTCATCATGCTAACTTCTACACTAAAACATCTAAAAACAAAAACAAGACATAACTGTACTATTGATACTTTATGATTACAACTTTATATATTAAAAACACCACACAAAGTATCTGTGATGAAAATCCCAGCCCTGAAGGTGTGAGTCAGTTGGGTGGGCATCCGCCAGCAAATCACAAACTAAAAAGATGGCCCCTTTGATTCCCGCTCAGGGCAACGCCTGAGGTGCAGGACCAGTTATCTCCCAACTGGTGCTGGTGAAAGGAAAACAACTGATGGTGCTCTCACACGTCCATGTTTTTCTCCTTCTCTTTCTCCCTGCCCCCTTCCCCTCTAAGAATAAATTTTAAAAAAGAAAGAAAAGAAAATTCCTTTCCTTTGACATATATGATAAGCTATTGGAAGGGATAAAATTTTGCCCTAAACAGGACCAAGTCTTTAGCAAATAGAGAAGGAAAAACATGCTTCTAGTAAGATAAGTGATATCTAATATATTCTATTCCTTACAAGCAATGATATTTGGGGATTCAGATGCTTTTGGATAAACTAATAGCTGTTGTTCATACTACCTTAATTAATAACTAGTTAATTATAACTAATATGGCATTGACTGCAAAAGATAAGGTCATTGTTTTCTTTCATAAAGATGACTACATCATGTCTTAACTTTTTTCTAATAACATCTTGATTTCCTTTATTGAGAATGAAGTAAAACATTCTTAAGAACTTAGTATATAATTTTTCTAAGTTAAGAAATAGTTTGTTCTTTCCTGAAAGTCAGAGTGGTATGTTCTTTATTCCAGTGACTTATAAAGAAATAATGAAGAAACTTGAGTTAAAGTCATCAAGTGACATAAATATTCATGATGATGTAAAAAGATTTTGTAGTTAAGAAGTCTCTGATTGTTGACTTAATCTAAGAATAGAACAATCCTGTATCCTTCCTACGTTTGATAAGCACCAAGATTTAACCAACAGAAAATTTTAAAACCATCTGTAAACACATACAAAAGCCATTTATTCCTTTTACCTGTGTTTATTATTCACACTTAAGCAAACTACACATTTTCATACTATATATTATGCACTTAGTATATTCAATATGATGGAAAGAACTGCCATAGAGATGAAGAAATTACAAGGCAGTAAATGACTAGCAGGGTGTATTCCTTGCCTAAAAATCATCTATCTATATTATTCACAATAAAGAAAAATGTCAAATAAATAATTTAATGAACAAGTAAATGGAATGACAATTTTCAAATCATCTGCAAATTAAAAAAATTAAATCTTAAATTTTAGCACTGGCTGGTGTGGCTCAGTGGACTGAATGCCAGCCTTCAAACCAAAAGAGTGCCAATTCCATTCCCAGTCAGGGCACATGCCTGGGTTGCAGTCTAGGTCCCCAGCAAGAAGCACACAAGAGACAACCACACATTGATGTTTCTCTCCCTCTCTTTCGCCTTCCCTTCCCCTCTCTCTAAATATAAATTTTTTTAAATCTTTAAAAAAATCTTAAATCTTAAAATGAAAGAGAAAAAGTTGCAGAAATACATATGAAAGCTGTCTACACTAGCAAAGTAAGCCACTGTAAAATGAATGAACTGTGTATTAGTATTAAAGTAGACAGAGTGAGAATTAAATTGAATGAGTGGCAAAGAAAGATGATATAATTTAAATGTTGTTCTATAAATTTTACTCAATAAAAATACATCAAGTATTTTTATCTTTAACAATGCTATGAAAATTTTTTCTTCCTCGCCCCATTCCTTCCTTCCTTTCATTCATTCTCACTTTTACATGTTGAAAAATATTGACTGAATACCTAGTATGTCTAAGGCATTGGGCTTGCTCCTATAAATAAATAAATATAGTAGGAAAGAATTTGGTAAAGACATCTCTAGAAAGGATTCATGCAGAATATGGTATTAAATTTGGCTGAATCTTAAAAGATAAATAAATTTTATTTTATTATTATCTTTTAAAATAATTTAAAGATTTTTTAAAAAGATTTTATTTATTTATTTTTAGACAGGGGAAAAGAGGGAGAAAGGGAGGAAATTCACTGTGTGGTTACCTCTCACGCACCCCCAGATGGGGACAAGGCCTGCAACCCAGGCCTGTGTCCTGACTGGGAATCAAACCATCAACCCTTTGGTTCACAGGCCAGTGCTCAATCCTCTGAGCCACACCAGCCAGGGCAAAACACAAGTAAATTTTATTTATTTATTTTTAAAGATTTTATTTATTTATTTGTTTATTTTTTAAGATTGTATTTACTTATTTTTTAGAGAAAGGGGAGGGAGAGGGAAAGAAATGGAGAGAAACATCAATGTGTGGTTGTCTCTTGCACGCCCCCAAATGGGGACATGGCCCACAACCCAGGCATGTGTCCTGACTAGGAATTGAACCAGCGACCCTTTGTTTCGCAGGCTGGCACTTATTCCACTGAGCCACACCAGCCAGAGCAAATAATAAGTAAATTTTAGACATTTATAGATGCATTTTAAGAACACAATAGGCAGAGATCCTCAAACACATTAAAAAGTCTGAATTTAGGGCAGACATGAAAAGTATTTGAGCAAAGTTGTCCAAATTTTGGTTTTACTCTCCCTAGATAGTTCATAATTTGCAAAGCAGAAAAATATGTGTATGTAGTTTTTATAAGTAAACATCATATGAAGAGGCATCAAATATACTACCTACTCCCAATTTACATATGATACAGAAGATAGCTGATTAAATTTTTAATTATAATTATCTCATGTTAAATACAAAAATGATTAATACTTTCACCTTCTGGGCTATTTTTACCTAGAACTAATTTTCAAGAATAGTTAAAGATATTTTATATGTGTTTATTATTTAAAGTAATGTCTACTAAAGTAATGTAGACTGGTTTCAACATCTAGAACATATATACATAGGCTAACCATTACAGATTGGTCTAAACTTTCCATCTGTAAAACAAAGAGAGGATATTGGGAACTTTGCATAATTTGTTGAACTTTGCCATCCTTACATATTTTAATAATTAACAGAAAATGATCCTCAAATGTTCTTGTATTAGTAATTCAGCATTTTGTAAAAAGAATATTTTACTTTTATGTTGGAAATCATAATAGGTTCAAACTGCTTCTGGTAAAGTCTAATAGAGGTTATTTCAGTTTAAAGATTTTATTTAAGGAAATTGTCAAAAAATCACACAAAGTGAGAAATTTCCTAGTAATCAGATAGGAATTTAAAAGTCCTGATGTTACAACTGCTATTAAATTTAATTTTTTGAAGTAGGGATACATGTGATTAACCAATTGGCAATACTTTAAAAATTATTAACATTATAATGAGGAATCTGATTTTCACAAATCATATGAAGCATGCATGAAAAAACCCGTTGTCATGGAAAAGCCAGTGTTAATGGCAATAAATCCAAAAGAAAATATCAGTGCTTCTGAACAATGAATGAACACAAAATAAAAAAACACAATGAAAATGAAGTATTATATTATGTAAAATGCTTTAAAATTTTCAATTCCCTTCTGCTAATTTTGCTTTATAACAAGTAAAAATACTGGTAAGTACTAGTGCTGAAACTAATAAAAAGCATTCTCAATCAGACATTAACTAGGGAACTGGAAATGACACTATTATTAAAAGAAACTACAAATACACTAGTTCTTGTGCTTAATAACTTCAAACTCAAAACTATTAGATTGTTCATATGATACTGAAATATATATTATACTTAATACATGAGGTCTGTTCAGAAGGTATCCAGGAATATAATATGAAAGAGACCTCTATTGAAGAAAATACAAGAGACGTTGTACATAGGACAATGATACCTGAGTCCACTCCAAGTAGGCACCTTGGGACCTCACGCAGTTCTCCCAATCGCCATCAGCTGCCCTGTCATATTCTCCTGTATTTCATCAACAGTCTGAAATCTCTTCCTTTTCAAAGGTGATTTTACTTTTAGGAAAAGCCAGAAGTCACAGGGTACCAACTCTGGGCTGCAAGAGTACTACTGAGTCACCTTGGTGACTTGATGTTTCACCCCAAAATTCTGCACAAGGCGTGATGCATGAGTGGGGGTGGTGTTGTGATGAAGCTGCCGATCACCAGTTGCCCACAGCTGTGACCTTCTGAATCATCTGAATAGTTTCCATGGAGGAATATTTAGGCTTAATGCAAAATTTGATTCAGATTCATTGCTCTACTCACTCAGTCATTTTGAATGCAATGGCCACACGGTACACATGCTCACTCAACTGCGTCTATCGCCCCACTGACTAGCACAGTGAAGTTGTCAATGTTTACGCATATGCATATTCCAGTCCAGGCTCCTTGGCTGCCAAGTTATATGGACATTGCACAAACTGTTCTTGTTGTGTTAATAATGGCTGGACTTTTTCCAGACAGACCTCATATACATAATAGATAGCATCTGCAAATAGTAAATGTTTTGGAAGAGCTAATGTCCATTAGTGAAATAGTATAGTATTACACTGTATTACTTTTTGCTAAAATATTCTAATAATTTATTAATATCATATTCAATAGATAATTAAAATGTTTAAAAGAAGCTCTAAATTAATATTAATGTCATTTATTTTAAAAAATAAGCAAAATAGATTTACATTTGAAAATTCATGAAATCAGGGTAAGATTAACATTAAATATCTAGCCAAATTATATTATATCAAAATCATGTGGTTAAAAATTTATGTCATTAATTTAAGTATACAGAAATGACCCTCACCTTACCCTCATTTTTTCAATATTAAGAAATAAATAATAGCTTCATATACATACTCTGTTAAATACACTTTTTTATGTATAATGTCCATGAGAAAAAAAGATCTACATATTCAGTTATGGGAAATATCCATTCTTGCAAATTAATATTTTATGTATTATCACCAACACATTTAGATTAAATAAAGGGATATAATTCTCCAACAGACAAGCATAAACTTAATTTAATGAATTAAAATGTTGAAAATATGACATTATATATTGACAGATAAGTAACGTTTAAGATTTCTTCATTCTGAGTAGAGGAATGTGTGCAGTTGACAAATAGTACCTTGCCTTTTTCTCCCAAAAGAGTATCAAATCATAAAGCTCCCACAAAATATATTAAAAGGTGTTATTCTAGTTTGGCATTGTTATATAAAAATTGCCTTAATTTTTCTTGTTTTTTAAACAAGTTTAAGTCAAGTACTTCAAATGAACCTTTGCTGAAGAAAATTTATTCTCTAAATTAAAAATAAATTGACATGAGAACATTATGAACTATATCCATTTGTATTAAATCAATCCTCTCATATATTTGCCCTTGTCTTCAGAAGCAAACCCACATCCTGGCACTGTATTTCTTTCATTTTCTTCTTCTATCATTCTACCCTAATTGTCTTCAAACACTATTTCATTATTACTTTTATGCTTCTAATCTATCTAACTTACATCTAATAATTTTTCCCTTTATCTTACCAGCTATCTACTTAGTCTTCTTTGCAATATCTCTACACACTTTTAAATGGTATTCCAAAAACGGCCAACAAAGAATAAAAATGGACAACATTTGTTACCTTAAAGCTATGAAAACAACATCAAGGGAAATTATTTTAATCCTTATACTACTGTTAGGTATATCATCTTTGAATATTTGCCAGTTCACAGGGCCTCTGCTTAGGGTTCCAATTCCCAAAAACCTGATATGTTCCCTGAAACTCAGCAATATGATTGCTTTGAGCTTATATTTATCAATGTTTAAAGAAAAAAATTGTCCAAGTCTAAAAGTCGCTAAAATCAGGTGATGCTTTTCAAGAAATTTTCTAAAACCCTAATTATAGACAGTATTTCCTTATTATATGTGCATTACTCAAAGTTGATAATAATTGAACAGTATAAATTTTACTTTCTCTCTTGTTAATTAGTAGTCAGTTTTCCAGGCACAAAAATAAAACAGGCTCAATTATTACTCATAATTCCCTCATCAAATATGTAAACAGAGATTCCAAGTAAGCTGTTATCTAACAAATGACTGCATTCAACAATTGGTGTGCAAACTTTTATGTTACTAATCTATATAAAGTTAACTTATCAGTAAGTATTTATACTTCTATTGTGGTTATTGTACATTTTTAAAAAATAGGAGATCCTAGACACTCATCCTTTTTCTATTAGAAAGGATAAAGAACAAAAACCAAGTGCTACAAATACTATTAAAGGTTACATTACTGTTTACTTTTATATGACAATAATTAAAGATCTTTATCTGTAAAGAAAAATGAATCATGGCTGTTTCTTGAAATCCTTGACGAAGTCTATACATTTCCCTTCTTACATTCATAAATTTCTACA
This sequence comes from Carollia perspicillata, assembly GCA_004027735.1. Classification (NCBI taxonomy): domain Eukaryota; kingdom Metazoa; phylum Chordata; class Mammalia; order Chiroptera; family Phyllostomidae; genus Carollia; species Carollia perspicillata. Next base: position 56,830 of record PVKM010002605.1, on the reverse strand, counting down.
AATTATATTATTTCTATTTTAACACATTGATGTGTAATTTTAAGAAGTGAAATATTATAAGTGTATATCTTAAATTTCCAAAAACACACCCATGTAACCAGCACCCAGATCAAGATTTAGAGCAGTAACCCCCTGCATATGCCTGCTCTCACCAAGACGAACTGCTTTCCTGACAGCCAGTACCAGCAATTCGTCTGCTTGATTCTGAACTAGATGTAAATAGTCACACAGCATTCACTCTCTCATGCCCGGTTTTTTTTTGCCAGATTTAGTCACACTGTATTTTTAGTTAACTCATTGTTATTGCTGCATAGTATCCTGTTTTGTGAGTATGACAATGTCTTTTTACATTCTACTGTTAATGAGCATTTGATTACTCTTCAGTTTGGGGCTTTTGCTAATAGTACTGCTATTCTTGCACACATCTTTTGGTGAATATAGGTACACCTTCTTGTTGGTATGCTGTAGGAATAGAGTTGCTATGCCATATGTATGATAAGTGTACATTCAGCTTTATGAGATGCTTCCCAATGACCATCCGATGTGTTGTGCCAGTTTACACTCTTCCAGTGGTGTATAAGAGTTCAAGTTAATTCGGATTCTTGCCGACACATAGCACTGTCATTCTTTTTCACTTCGATCATGCTGGTGGATGTACAGTGGTCATATGATTTTTAAATTTGCATTTCCCTAATAAAAAACGGAGGAATTTATTGGCCTTTGGGATATTCTCTTTTGTGAATTCTTGTTCAATTTTTTGGCCCATTTTTATACTGGGTTTTAACTTTCCTTTATTGACTTAAAAGCATTCAATGCATATTCTAAATTTAAGTCCCTGTAGATATATGTTATTACATAAGTATGTTCTCATTTTGTGCTGTCTGCTTACTCTCCGTTAATGGTGTTTATTGATGAACAGAAGTCCTTAAATTTAATGATCCAGTTTATCATTTTCTTTCCTGTGTGGTTAGAGCTGATGTCCCACTTCAGAAACATTTGCTTACTTGAAGATCATGAAGACATTCTCCTTTTTCTTCAACAACTCTTTCTGACGACTGACATTCATATCTGCACTCTCTGTGATTGATTTTTGACAGTGGTGTGAGGCAAGACATATGTTTTCCATTTGGCTAACCAGTTAACCCAGACTGCATTTTCATAACTGTGCTACAGGGTCACCTTCATCATAAATAAACTCACTGTATACATTCGGGTTTGCACCTATTCTCTTTATTAAACAGTTTTTCTCTATTTCATGGATCTACTTGCCTATCCCTACAGCATTACCACAGTCTTATTTAGCTGTTTATCTTCAATGACGTTTTTTAAAAAAATGAACCACATCCTTTTCCCGGTCAGAGTGCTCACACATTTAGGATAAAATCCAAACTCCTTCTCAGGGCTTACAACGCCCCTCCCTTCCTGGCCGCTCTACTTCTCTGACCGTCTCTCCTGAAACCCTGCCCTTGCTCTGTAGGTCGCAGCTGCCCTGTCTTTCTCGAAACATCCAACCTAGCTCTTTTTGCTGCAAGGTTCTTTCCCCGCCAACCAACATCTTTATACATCATTTACTTCTTTACAAATATCACTGCTCAGACAGGTCTATCTACAAAACTCCCTTATCCTTCTGAAATAATGTTCATAATAGAGTTGTTTATTAGTTTTCTTGGCCACAAGCTTCTTTGGAGCAGGGATTTTTGTAGGTCCTGTTTTATTGTTTTATTTCAAGTACCTGGGCATACAATAAGTACTCATTAAATATATGTTGAATGTGGTATTAAGAGAGGCTATACAATATAGTTAAAAAGAACACGAAATTATAAGTTGGGAAAACTAAATAGAATATGTAACTTACAATACTAAAAAGACAATTTAACAATTTTATTAATGTCATTATACCTATCAATGGTACTGTTCATCACTTCCCAGATAAAACTGAAACACTAATTTTACCACAAATAACACGTATATGAAAAATGTACTCATAAATAGGCTACATATACATACCACATTATACACACTACAGTATATAAATCACAAGGTCATTTCAAAAGAGGTATCTTTTGAACTCTGATGTTTACAAACTATTATCAGTTTCCTCTTCCACAATTTCAGAATAATGACAATACACTTTTTTAACTTTCAGAAAATATTTGTTAAAACAATATGCAAAATTTGAAGTGGAAAGAGAATTCGAAAAACTGAATATTCTGGTATAATGTCAACTATAAAAAGACTATAGTTAAATTGCATTCAAAATTTTAATTTCTATCATGAACAGGGTATAAGTCCAATATCATGATTTATGTTAAATAGCTCATTTCAAAGAGATAACAAATCAAGTGTTATTTTGTCTTAGAATACCATTAAACATGCTGGTTACAAAACAAAGAAAAATTATATTTGAAGATGCATACTCATTGCTGAGAAAATGTTCATTCTGTGGATCATTTTAACTGTAGTGAATAGAAAAAAATTTTAATCCATATGTACTATTTAAATAAATGTATTCATTTAGAAAATCTTAATATTATTTCATAAATAATAAAATTATTATTTTCATAAATGACAAATACCATAAATGACAAAATATTAAGATTTATTGATTTTCAAAAAAATGCTGCATTCTTTAAATTTATGATCAAAACTGAGTAACTAAGTTTTTCTTTGAAATTTCAAATTCTAACTGCAAAATATAATCTCAAAGTTCTAAAATTTAAGTACCTGACTAATGTTCAAATCCACAAGAATTAACTTCAACTAGAACTTAAAAAGAAGTGAAACAGGTAAAAAAAATACTTCCCCAAAAATGACTGTTTGTAAGCAATAATGAGCCAAAAACTATAATGTATAATTTACAGAAAAAGATAAAACTGTAAGGCTTTACTGTTATCCCTGATAGAAAGACTAAATTCATTCCAAGTTATGTCAAAACCTAGAAATGTTTTAAAAATTCCTACTGATGTTAATCTTGGAAATTTAAAAGGTGATTTTAATGCCCAATTGAAAATCAGACGTTTTATATTTTTGAAAAAGGACACAGATAAGATTGTAGTCTATCCTATCAAGTCTAAATTTATAATTAATAGAGTATTTGACATTTATGTACCACCACCACCAACAAAAATGAATCAGTAGAAGAAATATACTCTAGAAAATAAAATAATTACATGTTATAAAAATTAGCAATAATTACCACAAAAATAAAATTGGAAAACTATTTAGAAAGAAGAATTGGATTTGCAGTTTATACAAGAACATATTACATTCTGGACATATTAAAGAGCTAAAGGTTTAATGTTTTAAAAAATATTTTGACAATACAAGTTAAGAGTTTTAAGTTTTTATATTATTTGGTACAATAATCCTTCTTTTAGATATTTACACAAAGAAATAATCAGACGTGTAAATACTAATGGGTAAAAGAGTTCACAAACATTGTAACGAAGTACTCAGAGCAACCTGAACTTTCAACAATGGGGACAAATATGTCTGATAGGATGTTATGCAGCTTATTATATGTGAATTAAAAATGACAATTTTCTATGAAAATCACAACTGTTAAAGAAAAAAGGATAAGGAGACGGAGAAAATTTCTGATGAAGAAAACAGTTAAAACTTTACCAGTATTTGCATTGAGATTATGGAAATTTTTATTTTCCTTTCTACAGGTGTCTATGTTGTCCAAATTTTCTTTGAATAAGGATACTCAGAAATACCTACAGTATATACGGTAGAACCATTTTCGAAGAAAATGCTATTATTTTTATAAATTGATCGCAGATGTTGTCTTTCATTAACCATCTCTCTTACCACTTTGACATAATAAATTACTTGAAATTCCAGTAGACTTACTGCTTTAAAATTAATACATTGGTATAAAAAGATTAAAGCTCTTATTTTAATTGTATTTGGAAATAAGGAATTATTGCTAAGGTTTCTCATTTGTAAAACTTGAGTGCTAGATTGCATAATTTTTCATGTTTGTTCAAAAATTTAACATTCTAGCCCTGGCTGATGTGGCTCAGCTGGCTGGAGTGTCATCCTGTGCCGAAGTGTCTTGGGTTAGATTCCTGGTAACAGCACGTGTCTAGATTTCGGGACGGTCCTGTTGGGGGCATTGCAGGAGGCAGCCAGTAGATGTTTCTCTCCTTCTCTCCCCTTTCCCCCCTCCTCTAATATCAGTGAGCATGTCCTCAGGTGAGGATAAAATCAAAGTCTAACATTCTATAGAATGTCCTATGGGGTATCTAAGGAAAGAAATACATAATTTCAATGGTAAAATAATGATCAAAATTTTGCAGTGGGTTAACTAACGTACATATAAAAAAAATCTTCCCCTGCCCTGGCTAATGAATGGCTCAGTGGACTGAGCGCAGGCCTGTGAACCAAAAGGTCACCAGTTCGATTGCCAGTCAGGGCACATCTGGTTGCGGGCCAGGTCCCGGGTGGGGAGGTGCATGAGCGGCAACCACACACTGATGTTTCTTTTCCTGTCTTTTTCCATCGCTTCCCCTCTGTCTAAAAGTAATAAATAAAATATTTTAAAACTATATATTATTCCACAATAAATGATTTACTTAACTCTTTTCATGCAAATTTAATATTTTAAAAATGTATTTAAAACATATATTTCATCTAACATAATTTGATATTGTAAAATTTTAAAAACTAAAATATATTGTCAATGCCCAAGTAATGAGATAGGATTTTTAAGTTATATTTGCAAATGAAGCATTCATACTACAGTCTTTGAACTAACCTCTAAGATTCTGAAGGATATTCGGAGACAGAATGAGCAAAAGCAGATTTATGTCCACAGCAAGTGAGCATAAACAGTGAGAAAATCATCATGGTAGTAACAAATGATGTCCTAATAAATAGGCCAAATTAAGGCTAGGTCAAACAGGGACAGATTATAAAAGGTTTTGAAATTCAGACAAAGGATTTGGGATTTGATGTATCAGTTCTTAGATCAATGATAACATTCAAGTTTGTTTTAGAAATTTTTTTATCTTAATACATATACAAAAGGATTAAGGAAAACGAGGTCAAATACATGAAGGAGAATGAGGAGCCATAAGTAACTCCTGAAAAGATGAACTAAAAATAAACTGTGTCTCGGTGATAGGTGCTTTGAGGTGTTTTTCTAGTGATGGTATTGGATTTGCATGACTCAAATTCTCTTCCCTGGATTCCTTGTGAGTAATGAGATGGATTGGTACTATCAATGCCAGAGGAGAGAATCATCCTATGACTACAACAAATGAAATCTATATGACCTTGTAATGACCCGATACTTAGCAGGAAAATAACAGAAAAATATATGATAAAACAACTGCAAAATGGAAATGTTTTTCTTATTGTCATCAGTATAATCTTGAAAAAGTTAAATAATGCATGAATTGATGAATGGGTAAAATTTCTCTTCATATACATAAGTAATCAATTCTCATTATTTGTTAGTTATGATCTATAGTCACTATAAATGCTAATCTAGAACTTCTAGGGCAAAGAATAGTTTGGGTTCCTGGGAACCTCTGTTCACAACATTTTCATCCATCTTCAATATATAACCTTGTTTTATCTGGTTTTCTGTTTAGGGACACCTTATTCAATACACATTGTTTATTCATTAACACTGAACTATAGGGTCAATGACCCTATGAAGTCATGTTGAATAAAGACTACCTAATACATGTATTTTCTCCATTAAAACACATCATAGCCTTCTTGCACTTAGAACACTAGAGAGCCTAGACCCGTGGTTTTCAACTGGTATGCTGTAGTTTTTAAAACAGGCAATACCTATTTAGTCAGGGGCACTGAACTCTTTTCCCTGAGACTGTCCAATAAAAAACTGACAACAGCCAACACAACAATAGTTATCTGGTGTGAATGGATCAAAATTATACCTATATTTTTGTCAGGTTGGCAAAAAATATATTTTTTGGTGTGTTGCAGAATTTTAGTAGTTTGTATGTGTCATGAGATGAAAAAGGTTGAAAATTGCTGGCTTAAATGGTACTTCTCCACTATGCTTAAAGGCAACTTTAAAGAAGGAAGCTGTCAACAACAAGCACAAAAATGTGCAAAGTGTGGCATTGAACTGCAAAAAGTACACTGACTTACAGTATGAGGGATAAAACAAAAAAAACAAAGCATTGCCTTGTTTGACCTAAGTTGTGAAGGAAGGAGTGTGCCAGGTAACCCAAATTTCTCTCTCCACACAAGTTTGCAAATGATATTCAACTCCTTCTGAGTACTGATATTAGACTTACAAATGAATATTAGCAAGTGGGCAAATCAGCATTATGGAATCCATGAGTAATGAGGATTGAGTGTTTTAAGACTGTATGAAATAAGACTGTATGACCTGAAGTTAATTCTCATTCATTAAATAATTACGTACATATCAAGGAGCAAGACAAATTTTTTTATTTGAAAAACTGAAAGGCTCTCCATGTTTATTTCTATTGACTTCTCTAGCTCAAACATTATATAATTCCATGGTGTACACTTTACAATTTCCTATAATGAGATTTTCAAATAGGATCTGACAATGTTATTGTTAGAGCTCTCTGGAACAGACCCTAAAGTCTAACAGATTTGGTAAATTTATGCATATGAAAAAAACAAACTGAAAACATTTGGTCTCAACATAATTCTGATGAAAGTAGCCTAGGATACTAATTTTCCAAATACTAGGATTTGAAAATCAATGCCCATTTTACACAGATCAGCATGGGTATTTTAGGTCACAAGCTGAAAAATGTGCAAAGAAAAAATGACATGCCTTCAGAATTTCCCAGCAACAGAATTAGCTTCAAACTGCCACATTTGTGTACAATCAATTTATTAAACATGTTATTCTAATGTATATAAAACTATCAATTATCCATAAATTCAAGAGTAATAATAGCAAAATAAGTATGTGTAAAAATATATTAAAAATTAAAAAATGATATATTGTTTTGACTTTTTGTAGGTGTTAAATGATTAACCAATGACCCTTAGGAACAGAAACAAAACAGATTCATGAAAAACTCACAAAAATGTTTTCTTTTGGACTGAGTATTTGGTTTTGTTTGTTTGCATTAAATCGTAGGAAGAGAACTAGTACCCTGGTGTTTTCCCCTGAAAATCAGATCTGTCTTTTAGTTTTAGGTAGTCAATGTTTGAATAAATATTCCATTACTAAAAACTTATGAGTTTTCTTTTAAGTTTATTGTTTATCTTTTTTTCTTAAAATATAAGTAATCAAAGACACACAATGGATACATATACTGAAACAACCCACTAAGTGGGATTATGCGTGTTAGAGCAGAGGTTGTCAAACTTTGTTAGTAATGTGTTAGAAAGTAAGTATTTTAGGCTGGGTAAACCAAGAGGTAGAATTAATGATATCATGTAGGTACTACATCACAGGAGAGAAAACACATATTCACAATTTTGTATTAACAAAATTGAAATTATACTCATAGTATTAGTATTAACAACAATACAGCAGCAACAGAGAACACCCAGATATACTAATGAAAGGAACCAAATTCTGTTTTTGGGAGGAAGGGAATCGACACTTTTCTTAATTAGACTTCAAAGTCAGCATTCCTATCAAATCAACTGCAAGTGTCATTGGCTAATGTCAATCTAGAATGAGATTTTTCATATTTAGGTTCTGAAAATGAAATGATGCTCAGTTCTTTTGGGACAACTGTAATGGCATAATCAATAAAATATACCTAATAAAAATAAACAAATAAATGAAATGTATTCATACAACTAGGTACTGGCAAATAGTTATAGCAATCCAGGATATGACATTTTGGAGGCATATCCATTACTTAGGAGGCATTTTAGAATTGTAATATATTTTAAACTTTGCTTTTAACATGTCATTCATTACATTACAGTTTACCCATTGCCAATTGAAGATCTGGTGGAAGCTCCTCAATGCATAGTTAAATAGATTTTGAAATATGGAAATCTTTGCATTACATTAAGGTCTGAAATATGGTGCAAGAAACTATACTTTAAACACAGAAAATACATCTGCTGCAAATTTGTGTGAGAATGGAGATCACAATCCCTATTTTAATTGTTAACAGTAAGGGAAATATATACCTGTGATTCAAAACCTTAGTTGTAGAAATGAACTTACTGCAATATAAGTCTTGCATGTAAGTGTTTTGCCCTGTAATTTTGGGTTGAATTCATTACAAACAGTACCACGTGTACAACAAAAGCTAATTTTCAAAGCTCTTTGAAAAATATCTAACTTGGTCTGAACTGAATAAATGATATTAAGTTTTATCACTGCTAACATATCAAGCTGTTGTGTGACAGGACAATCAGGATATTTGCCTTTCAGTTCTGACAAAAATTCACAGAATTGACAATGGTTAAGTCTATGAGACTGAATGAAGTTCACTGTTAAAACTACCAGCTCAATAACAAATGATTGATTCAAGTATGTTCTACAAGGCATTCCCTGATTTAATACACACAACAAATAACTACAGGTTTTCAACACCTTACATTTTCACAAGCTTGTACATTTGTGCAACTAAGTTTTTTTCTGTCCCACACATACTTTTACCACCATCAGTTATAACTCATCTTAGCAGATTCTACTTCAAGTTGTTATAAATTTGTGTTTTCTCAATTTCTTGGAAAGTATTCTCATTTACAGTTTTCCAAACAGACTATTAGTAGATGTTCTTCATCAATCACATGATACCTTGAATAAACAACTGGGATTAATTCCTTGAATAAAGTTTATTTTCTCTGGACAGGGTTTAATTTATTCACTATTGGAAAATGGCTAACAAATTAGAACTTACTTTGGTTGCAGTTGGATTTCATGTTTTTAATTTTTGTTAAAAAATATCCCATTTAAAATTTTCTGATCACTTCTTCTTGTCCCCTGGGAATGCTGTGATGAGTTTATAGTCTGGTGATGCTGGCATTTACTCTTTTGGCACAACTCTGGTGTCACTGCATGGGTGACACAGAGCTCCTGTGTTACTGTTCCACTTAACGTCTAACAAAATGATCCTAATCCACAACCCACGGTGTCTTAAAAACAGAACACTGAAAGTTCACGTAGCTTTTCTTTCCTGTTTTGATGTGACAGAGATGCATAAGCAGTAACAGGTAAGTAAAACACCACGGCACAGCAACCACTGTGAGTTCTTACGGCGTCACTGAGACCTGCGGCGCACCGCGAACGGTGAGAAGTAACGAGGGTGCCCACGTGCTCCGTGGCGCACCTGCTACACCGCCACTGTAGTGCGAAACAGCCACAGACGGTGCAGCACGGTCGTGTTCTAATACATTTTCGGAAAACACTAAAATTTGAATTTCATGTAATTTTTGTTCCTTGAAATACCATCCTTTTAAAAAACTGTTTTCAACCACTTAAGATTTTAAACCATTTTCAGTTTGTAGGCTGGGCAAAGAAGGGAGTGGGCAAGATATGACTCATAGACTGAAGTCTACCAACCCTCGTCCACAAGTAAAAGTAAAACAGAGGCTCCCCAAACTACCGGGGAGGCTTTCTGAACGAGTGGCCTCAGTTTAATTAGTCAGAACATGTGGAAAGCTGTCTGTGGATCTGCTGCCTGCAGGATAAAATATCTTTAGGAAAATACGATCAATTGTTTCTTGAATGGTGACCATAAGCCACAACTGCAGGAAAACCTTCACCTGTCCTTGCTGGTTTCATCAAAAGAGTTTTATTATGAGTTCAGAGGAACCCCCGTAAATCCGTCATACGAATGAGTCAACAGACATGTACCACTGAGGTTTCACTCAGTATTAATATTAATTACACTCAATACTAAAATTACATCACATATTTTCGATTTGTCAAACCTCAGGAAGATGCATAGGACCTTCTTTAACCAATCTACCAGGCAGCCGATATGCCCTAGCAGTCGTATGTCATCTTCTGGGATAATAAAAAAGAAAATCTAAGAATACGCAGTATGTTCTTCAAGTTTTGTTTGGAAATTCTTCCCATGTTCATTGTGAAGGAATCACTGAAGTGAAATGTTCTATTTAAGGTTGTTTTGCATATATGGTAGAGCCAAGAAGACACTCAAAGGCATAACTCAAATAATTGTTGCATAAAAGGTAAAGATTTGAATTTAGAGGAAATATTTTTTAAAACCACAAAACAAAAAAATGCATGACTATTTTACAGTGTACAAGGGTATTCAACCTGAATAGGACACTGGTGATTATTTTGTTCTCAGAAATATGACTACCCAAAATGTAATTAACCGCAATTAGTCCCATGTGTACTTGAAACCACAAGGCAGAAATAACACCAAAAAAAAAATCATCTCACACACACATTTTAGGAATGGTAAAATATTTACAAAAGTAAACACATACTTGATTTCAAAATAACATGTTCAAATTCTAAGAACCAAGACCAGCCTAATTTTGTTAAAAATTTTAACTCTGTCACCAAAATATATCTGTCCACTACTATGTAATGAGAAAAACATCTGTCTGTTTTACATTAGCAATTATTGTACTTTCATTACCAGCCAACTTATTTTGTGCTGGATGTCTCAGTTGCAAACAATAAAACAGATGTGGCCAATTCCTACAGGAGATGTTTTCTATGGTCAACAAATAATTTTACTAACTTTTCTTTCATTTCCCATGTAAAAAAGAAGTTTCCTTAGGTATTTACTGCCTTAAGACTCAAATACCCGATTACTGTTTACAATAAAGAAAAAAATTCAGGAAAGGACCTGTAACAACCTTTGTAAAAATACTGTCTTATCACACTCTTCTAAATGACTCTGACACACTTCCTATAGCAGTTTCACGTCTGACAGTTATTTGTGTGAAGTTATTAGAAAATGAGTATTTCTAATACCCACCAGAGCATTATTCCTGCTTATAAAAAGTGCACATTTTCTCCATCCTTCCTCACACTATCTTAATGATTTGCATTTATCGATAAATGTATAGCCGACTAACAATCACCTGGGATCAAAGTATGATAGCTAATTCACAAAATCATATATCTCAGAGATACCAACACAAATCATTAATGGAAATACGTGTTTAAAACAATTAGGAGATTTTCTTGTTAAACACTACAGTTCCATGGGCTTCCATTTTAGTGACTTAATATCTTTTATTTCTGGATTAATATACACTAGGCAACCTCTTTAAACTCAAGTGCTCTAATCTAAAATTCTCTCTCTCAAGGTCATTATAGTTGTTCCTCTTACAAGTCTCAGCCTTCTTATCTCTTGATCTGTCTCCCTTATTGTTTCACCAGCATTTTCATCGCCACTCTTTTTCTGCTCTCTCGGCCATAAAAAATTTTTAATATATTTGTTCTGGGGGGATTCAGGATTCACTTGAATATGAATGTGTTATGGATAATAATGAACATTCTTTAACTTGAAATTCAAAACATCCAAAATGTAATTAAAGTGGTTTAAATTATCAGATAACATTCCTTCCACCTTCTAATTTTACTTTATATTATATTATATACTGGTAATATTACATAATTCATACTTTATTTTTCTATTATTTGTTCCTTAAGTCAAAGTTCAGTTTTTTAAAAAAAACTGCTTGCTGGCTAATTTATTATGTACTGAGTGGAAATTCTCTCAATATTCTAATAAATGAGAAATTAAACTTTTTGAGAATATTGAGCTATCAATCCAAATATGCTCAGTAAACAACTCCAATTTGAGCATCGCTGAATGTGAGAACAGTTTTAACTCTGCAGACTGGGTGGGATTTGCCGATGACTAACATGGCTCTGTTTTTCACCAGTTACTAAATTCCGAAAGTGTAACACATTTGGATCAGCTGCTTTCTTATTCAGCCATTCTTCTTACCATTTCAAAGCTGGTGTTGCTTAGCAACCTCTAAAAACACTTCATGTCTTTTCAAAAGAGGAAGTAAAAAAAATTTTGGTAGAATTTTTAGGCTGAAATAACTATAAAATGAGACCAGAGACAACTATATTTATGTAAAAGCTCTACACTACCCACAGAATTCTTTTAAAAAATAAAAATCTAAATTTGTTACATTTTTAACTTTAGAAAACATACATATGCTTACTCACTTTATTAGCAAATGAACCACGAGTTACTCTTCTATTCCTTTATAACTAACTACATTTTATCTGAAACTAACACTAATACTGGTTGGTGCAAATTGTATGTTTAAGGTTTGCCCTGAATTAGAATGTAGGGGAAGAGAAGTAAAGCAACTTGTCATTATTTTTCAACAATACATGCTTCCTGCCCTCAAGGGAGCTATCATTTACCGGCATTTCGACTTTTAAGATAATGTACTCTTGTAAATGCATGACAGACCACAGACTTCATGTTATTGAAGAAAAAAAAAAAATAAGAGCCATATCAGCTATATGGAACAGTGGCTAGTCATCACCCAGATGGGCATATTCTAGATACAGTCTGTGCTAGAACCTTGGACATGCTGGGAGGGGGTTGGAGGGAAGGCTTCAGTCCTTTGAGGGTCGGAGGGACGCCTGGGTCCCGCTGCCAGCTGAATTGGGGCCGTTAAAATCCACTGGAGCAGGCTGGGCCACCACAGCTGCGGAGCCCACAGAACATCGTTTACAGCCATGCATGGAGAAGGGGGCTCTGCTGACTGAAGGAGTAAAGTCACCAGCTGTGGCACTCACCCTGGAAAACACCCCAACACTCACTGCATTTTCAATGAATGACTCTGGGGCCTGGCAGTGGAACCATTAAATAATCAAGTCCCAGTCTTTGTGGAGATTAACAGTATGGCTACAGATTATACAAAACCCACACTTACTGTTCACGATCGATGTGAATGCCCCTCAGAAAGAACCCTTTAGGGATGAACATTAATAGAATCAATTAGCTGACGAGACCTGTGCTGCCCACATGAGAACCACAGTCACATGGATACACCATTGTCCAGGGCATAGTAATCCACATAAAATTCAGGACAGGGCGAAAGAAACAAAGCCTAGTGATTCCAGCCCATGAGGCCAAGGAAGCCTGGCACATGTGTCCAGACAGCCAGGTTCATGGCCAAGTAGAAAAGGGAACTCTAAGGCACATAGCCTGTTTAGTGCTGTTAAATAGAGTATATAGGCTCTTTCCTTCCTCTTAAAGATACTGCTGAGCATTAACTGCATTAGACATCTTTCTGGTGAGCTACCCAGGGTTAGCCCAGACCGTATGTTGTGGGGAAGACTGAAGGAGAGTCAGGAAATGGATGAAGTGACTGCTGAAGGGACTGACCAAGCTGCAGAGACTAAATCACACGGCTGTGGAAAGAAAGCAACAGACTGGCTGTGGAAAAGAGAACATCTTGGACACCAACAGTCCACACGTGAAGAGAAGCAGCATTAATTTGTCTCAGCTCTTAGCCGCAGATCATCTGGCCAATATAATCCACACTACAGCCATCACTTTCAACTTGACTACAGACCACTGAAGAATTTTAATCAATGACTCTCAGAATCTTCCCAGAACCTACTGATTCAGGAGTGAACAAGCAACAGAATAAGATTAACTCTCAGACAACATTATGATTCTCTCTTTAGCCTAATCTTACTATTGTTGTTACCCTATGGTCCACTTCTACTAATAAGGGAAGACAAACTCATTTGTATGTTTTTCAGATTACGGCTGATCATTCCAAACTCTCTTAGTGGTGATGACTAACCACATTGCCCTGGACTTCCTGCTGGCCAGTCAACACCTCTTGCTGCACCTGGAACAATGACTTGTTTAAGTGATTTGGCTATACATGATGAACCTGGCTGAGCACTTTCCTCCAAGTGTGCCTGATCGACCTACTGGGAGTCATCTTTGAACTAAGCCCTCCTAAGGACAATTAAGTAGAGTATCTGATGTAGTATCTTGAGATTTGTTATCCGTGTATGTGAATGTTAGACTGGAGTTGTTGGGAAATGGATCCACGGAAATGCTTTGGCAACTGGGTATGTACACTTACAGGCCACATAGACAGTGGCTTCAAATGTGGCTAACCTGTGTCTCGGCAGAATACTTTATCATTCTGGAATAGTTACTCATAGTCTCCCAGGTTCTGATGACCTAGGAGGTTTCTTGACATATCCTGCCCAGCCCTTAACCCCTGACAGTTTAGCGTCAAACCAAAAAAGTTTTGAGTTGCAGTCTAGAATTGGCTCCTCGACAAGGAGGCATCTCACAGTTCACCCTCTAGTCACCCCACATCTTTTATCTTCATGTTGTCCTTTTAGTAAGTGGGACAAGGACCTGGGGGTGTAGCACGTTTGGTTTCTCTTCCTTTTGTTGGCTATGTAAATGACAGACTAAATCTAAAGATCTTTGCCAGTCATTTTCTCAGCAAGGCCGCAGCCTTTCTCTTGTCTGCCTGATGCATGCTTGGGAAAAAAAAAAGCTATGCTATGTTCATTCTCTTAAATACTATGTGGCAGTAAAAATGAATGGAGGTACCACTATGGAAAGATTTATCAGATATGCTGTTAAAATAAAAAAATCAAGTATAATATGTTCATTTTAGGCTTACATTAAATATCTACAAATGGGCATATATTACATAAATATATATATATGAATACATATCAGTACAAATACATAGAAAATAATCAACAAGGAGCATGTTTAAAGGACATATGGATAAAGCCTTAGGGGGGTAGGATTGAGAGTGGGAGGTTGGGATGGCTGGGGTTGGGGGGAGTGGTGTGGGGAGAATGGAGACAACTGTACTTGAACAACGATAAAAAAGAAAGAAAATAATCGCAAGTTAAATACTTCCAGGTTTTACCCGCAATACAGTGAAGCCACAGTAAGTGAACCACGATATATACAGCGAGGGACGACTGTATACTTCACTGGTGAGTACCCACATAGAATTTTATATGTTGTTAAAATTACGTAGGTTTAGGAGTGTAGAAAGTGTTTAAGAGCATATGAAGTGTTTATAAGAGTGTTGAAAAGGTTTATAGGAGTGTGAGAAGGGTTTATAAAGCCTTAAAATATATATAAATAACAAAATAAATATAACACTGCTACTTCACGGATTTTCGCCTATTGAGAGGGTCTCTGGAATGTAACTCCCTCAACAGGTGAGGGATCACTGTACATCAAATCTCTAATAGCTATCTCTGCAAGAAGACGGGAGGAGTAAGTAGGTAAAAATGTAGCTTCAATGTTTATTCTACATCTATATTACTTGGAATTAAAAAAAAAGTATTCATGAATTACCCATGAGTTTACAGGATATGAGTAAAATCATTTTTAATGGACTGCACATGCTAGTTTTTATTTATTGGTATCCATTAACAATTAAGCTCTCTATTGCAGCTGGAAAAGGGAACAGAGAAAGTATGATGACTATGTGTAAGTTAATAATAGAATCCAAACCTGTCTCATCTAAATATCATGCTCTCTAAACTCTCTCAAGAATTCTGAATATAATAACAATAGCAACATTAGCAATAACAACCAACATTTATGAATATTTTCTACCTGACAAGTACCATAATAAGGTAATTTATTTTTTAAATTTTATTTATTTATCTTTAGAGGGGAAGGGAAGGAGAGAGGGAGAGAAATATCAATGTATGGTTGCCTCTCATGGGTCCCCTGCCGGGAACTGACCTGCAACCCAGGCATGTGCCCTGACTGGGAATCGAACCACGATCCTTTAGTTCGCAGGCCCGTACTCAATCCATTGAGCTACACCAGCAAGGGCATGATAAGGTAATTTAAATACACAAATTCATGTGAGACAGAATGTTAGCTATTCCTATTGAACACCACTACTCAGAAAATTCATTATTTTAAAAAGAACACCACTACTCATAGAAAATTCATTATTTTACGAAGCATCTTTTCATTTGCTAGATGGGTTAGAAGACAGAATAAGTAGTATTTCTTACACAAAGCAATAGGAAATCTGTCTTTAACTTCAGAAGAAAATCTGTATACTCCTTTCTCTATATTCAAAGCCCTTCAAATGTGTGAAGATAACTCTTTCAGACTTCTCTTAAACATATTTATTGATCAAATTTGTTTTCACACCATTAACTGAAAATGAATCATAGACCTAACCATAAAAATTAAACTACAAAACTTCTAGGGAAAAACTTGACATTTTCAAGTTTCTTAAGACACAAAATGCAAGAAATATTAAAGAAAACATTTGTAAACTGGACTTGAAAATTAAAATTTTCTGCTCCTTGAAGAACACAAATAAGTGAATGAAAAGGTAAGCCATAATATGGGAGAAAATATTCACAACACATATTTGACGAAGGAACTGTATCCAGAATATGTAATGAACTCTTATAACTCATTAAAACATAAACAAGCCAATAAAAATGGACAAAATATTTGAAGAGATAGTTGATAAAGGAAAATATAGCAATAGTCAACAAGCACAAGAAAACCAATTAGGAAAACGCAAATTAAAACCATGAGATTAAACTACACACAAACTATAATGGCTAGAATTTATAAAAGGCTGACACCACCAAGTAATGATGAAGATGTGGACCAGCTGACATATTCATGAACTTGTGGCAAGAAGGTAAAATGGCAAAACCCATTTGAAAAACAACCCGGCAGGGTTTTTTTTAATAAAGATCAATATTTCATATGATTTTGGTATTCTATTCCTAACTAGGTACCCCAGAAAAATGAAAACATGTGCTTGTACAAAGACTTAAACTCAAATGTTCATACCAATTTTATTTCTAACAGCCAAAAACTGGAAACAACTTAAATGTTCATTAATAGGTAAATGGATAAAAAAAAACTATATAGTCAGACAATGGCAAAAAGGAATAAATTACTTACACATTTAACAAC
>PVKM010002605.1:0-39859 GCA_004027735.1 Carollia perspicillata | reverse complement strand
AAACTCCCTCACTATAGAATTATTTCATTTTGTTCAGATAAAGGTTTACTAAAAAAAATTCTAAATAAAATTATTTCATTTTTTCTCCACATTTTCATTTTTAGATCACCTTTTATGCTATATGGTTCGCAAATCTTTTAGAATATCTATGTCTTCTGTCTTGCCTACTTTGGTTGCTAACAAAACATCTATGATCAAATGTTGATTTTCCTGTACCTACTTTTCACAATAATGGCAGTTAACTTATCTAGAATATAACAAGCTTTTCAAATGAAATCAGAACCACAGTTTATGAAACAGAGATAAGGCAAACATTTCCTTCACCCCAAATATACTTAACAAAAGCTGGGATCTGTATTAACCAGTGACCAAGTCATTGGTGATTTAATTTTGTTAGAATTTTTGCATCTGTATTTTTTCTTCCATTCCATCTCTACTTACATCCCTAGTTTAGGAGACACTTAACGTTTCTTTTGTGGTAATGCAATGGTTAACCTGTTTCTAACAATCCCACTAATCCTTTAGGAAGATGAATCTGTTGATGATTAATCCAGAATTAACATTATCAACAGCCTATCCATGTCTATAGGAAAAGAACCAAATCAAGAAAAATCTAAAATACAGCTTCTAATCTCTATTCATTATTCCCTTCTACCCAGACCTAAACTCCAGTTATGACCTACTTGCAATTCTCTCAAATCTTGATTTGAATGATTTTTATTATGCCTTAGCTCATGCTGTCTGTATTCATGATGAAATTCTCATTAGAAGTTCTTTTTAACTGTTAATTTTTTCTGCCTTCCTCCTAGCTAAATAAACTTTCTTCTCACTACTATAAATGTCTTGAGATTAAAAATTCTACATTTTTAATTTCTGCATATACATCACCTAGCACAATGCTTAACACACAGTAAGCATATAACAAATGCTCTTTTAATACCTTGATAGAATGGACAACTCACTGGAAGAAATTTAAATTTTCAAATTGACTCAAAAATTAAATAACCAAAGAAACTGAAAAGTCTGTCAGAGAATTACATTCAAAAAAGTTCAGCACTTATATGGCTTCATGTGATATTTCAAACTTTAAATGAAGAGACAATTTTTATGTTATGAAACTACCCTAGTCTATAGAGAAAATGTAACTTTAAATTCATTCTATTAATTAGCATAATTCTAAGTGAAAAAGGAACCCATACACAAAACAAATCACATACAAATAAATCACATTTATTAATGTAAACATTTTTTAAAAATCACAAAGTACTGGTAAATTACATCTAGCAACATATTGAGAAACTGATATACTACAGTCAAGTACAGCTTAAATCTAAAAATGCAAGTGAGGTTTAATATTTAGTTGTACAGAAATATAACACAAATATGTCAAGGGAACAGGAGGAAGATAATGAACAATGAACAAATTACTTTTCCTATGATTACAAAAAATACCTATCCTAAACCAATGGAAAATATGATAAGTAAAAGGAAAATATTTGGGGCAGTTTCATTAAAAATTAAAAACAGCAATAAGATAAAAACACAAACAAGATATATAAAGTCACTACTGTAAAAATAGAGAAAAGCTAATTACTTATTAATTTTATGAGTGTCTAGAAAATGAACTAAATGCAACAATACTTAATACAAATGTTCAATGAAACAGACAAAAGTAAAATAGAGAAAATTAATAATATTCCTATATGTGGTAGGCTAAATAATGGCCTCTCAAATAATATCCCTATCTTAATCCCTAAAATTTGTAAATGTCCTCTAATATGGCAAAGGGAACCATGCAGATGTGATTAAATTAAAAATCTTGATATGGGGAGATTAACCAAGATCATCCAGGAGGGTCCCAAATGTAATCAAAGGGTCCTCATAAGAGGGAGAGGGGAATGTCAAAGGAGGATGCAGATGTGATGACAGAAGTGAGAGGTTGGAGTGATTCAAGAAAGGGGGCTCAAGCACAGGAAAGCAGGCAGCCTCCAGACACTTAAACAAAAAAAAAGAAAGAAAAAAAAAAAAAGGGATTCTCTCCCCTACAGGCTCCAAAAGGAACCAGCCCTGTCAACTCCTTAGCTTCGGTCCAGTAAAACTGACTTTAACTTCTGGTCTCCAGAACAATAAGAAAACAAATTTGTGTTGTTTTAAGATGACATTTGCGGTAATTGTTACAGTGGCCGTGGAAAACTAATACATTATAGAACATTAATAAAAAATGATTTAAAAGAGCAACTAGAAATAATATTAAATTAAAAAAACAACTAGGAACGATCTTAAATAAAATGAAGTGGACCTCTATACAGAAAAAAAGCTTTCCTGAGACAGAAAAAAAAATCTCAGTTCACATAGGAAATCTGACATAGTACAAGGATATTTTGTGCAAGCAAATTAAAAGTTTTAACACAGCTCTACTAAAATCAAAAAAGGGAATGGTTTACTTGGAAAGAATACTTGGAAAATGATTCTTAAGTTCTAAGGAAAAAGCATGTAATAATATAAGAGTTTTCAAAATAAAGAATAACAGAATCAGGAAACTACTCCCCTAGTAGATCACACAAAATAAAAAGATAAAAAGCAACAATAAGTACAACAAAGAAACAAGTAAACCAAGAATTAATACAACAGCAGACCAAAATAAATACCCCTTCCCCCAAAAAACCTGGAGTACATAAAAATTTAGCAGGAGAATAATAGTGTATATGATTACACAAAAATGATGCCAGCATGACTGAAGAAAATACAGTGGAAACTTATCCTTTCACATCTAAAAATAAATTCTATATAAATGAGAGTTGCAACATAAAAAATCAGACCAAACCATAAGTAATTATATATATATAACCTCAAAGAGGAAAGGTATTTTAATCACAGACATGAATGGGAAAGAAATAGATGACAGAGTTGACCATATACAATATTTTTAATTTTGCATGTGAAAAACACCAATTGTTTTACACAATTTGAGGGATATGGCCCAGATGGGGAGAAATGGACCAATATTTTAAATAAAAGCACAACATTTTTGTAAACTGGGAAGTTTGATGAGAAACAGACACATGCATATACTGCTACTAGGACTACAAACTCATTTAAATTTTTTGAAGTATAATTTAGTAACGAATATTCAAATGTCTTAAAATACTGCATGTACTCTTATGACCTAGTAAATAACTATTTTATGTTTACTAATTTATTATAACAGAACAATCACAATGAACATAAACACTTAAATAGCACTTTTATTTATATTTTAAAAGATTGAAACAAGTCTACCACGAAGGATTGATTACATGTAACAAACACCTAAGATGGAATATTCTATATTATTAAAAAATCGTGTCTGTGAAGAAGTATATCATCCAGAAATGCACATGGTACAATAAAAAGATATAATGCTCTATATACAGTATAATCTCTTTATAAATAAATGTGTAATACAACTAGAAGCATAGAAATACATTCACAAGAGCTATTCTTATCTTCAAAACTTACCTTAATTCATAAAAAAATAATATTTTTATATTCAGAACATTCAAATTAGACTATAGAAAAGTGGAAAATCTCAAGCTGGGAGATTTTTTTCTTAAAAAGTAATGAAAAGGTCACATAAGAAAAAAGCTTCACTGATTTGGTTCCATGAAAATATAAAATTTTTCATGTATAAAATGCCATAAACGAAGATGAAGACAACTGACAAAAGGAAAAATTAAAAGTATATGGACAAACGGTTTTAATATCCTTATTATTATCCATGCCACAAAATATATAAATGACCTACTATGTGCCCAACAATATTCTGGCCCCAGAAAGCACAGCAGTGAACGAATCCGAGCAGATAGCTGCTGTCATGGTTCTTTCATTCTTGTTGGAAAGGACAGGTTGTAAGTAAGTAATGAGTAACTTTAGACAGTGATGTTATGAAGACCATAAAAGACTGGGGGGCGGGAAACAAAAGGGAGAGTGTAATGTGACAGAATGTGACAAGGGTGAGAAAGGGTGAGAAGGGATGTTATGTTAGGAATTTTGGAATAGCTCCTCGAAGGATTAACGTCGGAGCTGAAACATGAATGATAAGCCACAGTCAACAACATGAGACTGGAGAAAGAGGGATCCATAAAATGGAGAATCAGAAATGCAGAAGGTCGTGAGACTAGACAAAGAACAGCCTGTTTGAGAGCTGGCTGAAGTGTCTAGAGCATAATCTGCAAGGGGGAGACGGACATATGATGTAATCAAAACTATCTCAAGGGCAAATCATATCGAGACTTTTAAAACATCACAGGAAGTTAAAATGGCCTTTCAAAACAATAGGGAAAAGAGTAACATCCCAAAATAAACAAGGCTAGACACAATTCACAACTGAAAAAAATACAACTGGTCAATCAATACACACCTTTAAAATCTCAATTTATCTAGTAATCAAAGATAAGCAAATTAAAATAGCAAGATATAATTTTTTTATACAATGGCAGTAAGGTAATAAATGGCAAAAGATTGTTATTTATGCTAGCAAAAAAATGGGGAAAAGCTGAATAATGAAACATAGAGGTGTAATTTGAATAAATTATGGTACATCTTTACCACTGAAAAGTGCATGTCCATTAAGTTCTATCTTAAAAGAACAGTTAATGTTTAATTATGCCTGATACTATTGATTATACCATTTCTAACCCATTCACAAATTCTAACAGTGCTCTTCCACAATATTCTACCTCTCATCACTTCTATAGTGAAAAGCCCTAAATCACCCTAATTTCTGTGATGAACACAATAACTTCCTAACAGTTACTTTTTCTAGCCCCTCATCCCTTTCACTTGTTCATCTTCCACACAGTAGGAAGAGCGATTTCCTCAGTGTTCATCGTCATAACGTTCGAGTGCCAACGTCTTCACAATGTAACTATAACAAAATTCTAAATTCTAACTATGGCCCACTTGATCTGGCTCCAGAATCATCTCGAAGCCCTTACCTCCTGCCACACTCTGCAACAGTGTTCAATACTAACAACATTTCTTCCTCTCCTTTTGAGCATGCCAAACACATTCAGACCCAGATCTTTGTCCGCTGTTCCTGATGCCGGGAATGCGATTTTCTTTCTCCTAACCATTTAGAGCTCAACTCAGATATCCCTTCTTTGCAGTGTACTTACTTCTCCTCGACAGTTGTTATCATGTGCACTTACTGTTTTCATAATGCTTATGCCTATCTAAAACTCACATATTTTAGTGTTATATATTTATGTCCCTCTCTTCACTTACAAGAATAAAAACTGCACAAGAGCTAAAACCTTCTGCATTCTCAGCATGTAGGGTAGTGACTAGCAGTTACTATTACTAAATAAACATTTATTGATTAAATGAATGAATGAATAAGGAGTAATAATAGAATACTATACAAATAACAGAAGTTTAAATTAAATTCATAAAATTATGAATAGATTTCATATAATATGTAGGGTATAAAAGCAGTATACGATATGCTAACAGGCACATTTAAATATAGACAAATCTGGAAAATAGATAAAAACATATCTAGGTTTCATATTCTATTTTGTATAAGCCATAATAAAATTAAACAGAAAATTTATCATTTTCAAAGAAATAGTTAAGACAGTAGATTTTTTAAGTAAATTTATAAAATTAAGAGCTCTCATGTATAGATAGATATATGTGTACAGGTACATAAATAGATGACAGACATATAAAAATATAAACACACATACTAACAGAAAGAGAAATGAGAAAAAAATGAATTATACTAATCCAATTACCCAAAATTATAGACTGCATATAATGTTTTTAAGATAACACGTTTAAAAGGTTGCTTTATTTCTATATAACACTAACAACACTCATTGAAATAATTTTATGAAACACTCTAAAAAAAAGAGAAAAAGCACATATTCAAATTTAATCTGATCTGAAATGACAGCTGCTTCAAAATAAGAATTTCCAGAAGCCAGTGATTATGTTCAAAGACTATCATAAGAAGAAGCAGAGGGGAGCATAAGCTATCTATGAAGGAAGTTCTAGCATAAGAAGCACTCAAATACTCTGCAGCAGATACTCTTAGCTGGCCACTGTATGCTCGTACTGGGGCAGATCCTTAGTGGGACTAGTTGGGTTAAAGACTTTTGTAGGTAAGACTTTCCTGAGAATGTTTTCCATGGAAAGCACAAGGGTAAACAAAAGCGAATGAGGATGTGGGAATAAATAGAATGACATTCAACTCAAAGAGGAGTGGTATTATTTTGACCCTGCATCGCCAGGGACGTGGTCAAGTCACAGCAAGAAGGACTGAGGTTGGGAGACAGAATGAGAATGGAGGACTGAAGACTTGGCTTGACTTCAGACATGCTAAGTCTTTCATAACTTGCAGCGCTGGGAAAAATGTAAAATTGGAATTAGTGAGAAGCATAATAAAAAATAAATTAATAACCAATTTCATTGTTATTTGCACTTATATCCAGTGAGGTATTTTCCATACAAGCACTACCTGGGATTAAGTATAAAATAAAGAAGTAGGTCTCTGAAACTTTAGAGTTCATTACTTTTTAAAAAAATAGTTTACTTGAACCAATAAAAACTGTTTCTAAAATAAAAGTCACAGATTATTATAACTGAAAAACAGAGCCACTTAATTAGGAAAAAAACAAAATAACATTTAAGAAAAGTATATTTCAGATGGTATATTTTGAAAAACTGTATTTTTAAGCACTAATTTTCCTATTTAATAACTGGTGTCAATACATACCAGATGCTTCCTAAAAACTCTCCTGAATTTTAGTGTTCCCAAGAATGCTCACAAAAACTTAGAAAAATAGACTTTTGCTCTTGCTAATATTGTACTTCCATCACACAGCAATATTTAACTTAAACTAAATGAAAAATACAAGAGTAGTTAATTTTACTAATTTAGTAAGGTAAATACAGTGTTTGAATTATTGCAATGATTGCAGAGTAAACTAACAATAATGAAGTGTTTCCAGATACCTAAAACTGAGAATCACGTGGGCATATTTTATACTTTGTTCCTCCTTACGAAACACAAAAACAAAGTCCACTGGTGTAAGAAATAACTGCATACAAGTAATTGTACATATTATGTATGATTCCTGGCATCCACACTGCCTGAAATTCAACTGATCCTGAGATTTGTCATATTTAGCATTCACCTAACATTTTCATTCTCCAAGATTCCTAAACTTGTTAATAGATAAAATTATCATAAATAAAATATTAAAATGTCACCAGTTATATTGGTGATAGAAGATAAGGTAACATCTTTCTTAAAAACTTTATATGATAATCCAATTTAATAACGATATGGAAAATAAGGAAAAAAACCACTGGGATATTTTATTTAGAAACTGATTTATCTTTTCTCAACCTGTAACTATCCAATATGAAGAAAACATTTTACTTCCCATTTTACTTTATTTACTGTACGCATTTGCAACTTTCCAAGGGAAAATGTTTTAAAAATAAAAAGAATTTTTCAATTATTTCTACTTAGGATGCCATTTTGATTCTTAGTTATCTAATTATCACATATTTGCCTGATCATATATATTTAAAGAATCTGACTTTTGGCTAAATTTCACTAATAAAGACTGCATTATTCTGTTGAGTAATGGCAGGTATTCAGTGTTACACTACAAATTATTTAAGGCAACTTATTTGCAGTTGCCTCACAAAATATAACAAAAGAATAAATAACAAAAGAACAAAGTCTGATAACAAAATAACAAAAGAATAAAGTCTGATTAAAATAGTACTTTACTCCCAACAAATACAACTATGAATTAGAAAATTTAGTTTTCTAACCTAGGAATACAAGTATTTCATAACCAAAATTCTTGGTGACAAATAGCTTGCTTTTTCTGCCATTTCTGACCATATTCAGTGATACAATTTGAAATGCTGAAAAATTTAAAAAGAAAAATACTATAATTTAAAAATTCTGATTAAAAAAACTCCTTTTATTATTATTATTTTTTACTTTCAATATTAACCTGCTTGGAATACCTGGTTCTCCTTATTTGTCATAGTTAACTCCATCAAGTATAATAAAACAAATAAGAAAAATAATGAGATACAGAAAAAATGAAAGAAAATCAATTTCATCAAAACAGAACTAAAGCCTAAAAGGAACTTGCCTAACAATGTAGTTCAATACCAATGGATTAAAAAAAATCATAGGTATATAAACTAATTCTTGCCCCCTCAAATATTTCTTGGAAAATGGATAGAAATAAAAATAGAAGAATTAATTATTCAACTTAGAAGAATTACTCCTCAGTAATTTTATCAACTTTCAGTGTTTAGAAGAGATTCACTAATTCAGCAAACAACACACTACTGAACACAGGACAGACACTAGCAGTAAGGGGTTCACCAGTAAATAAATCAGCACAATCAAAAATGCGCACAATCTGGTCAGCAAGATGGGCACTCTTCTAGATTATACACAACACTTTAAACAAAGTATCAGAACACAGAACACAGCAGGGAGATTTATTCTAACTGCTAAACAAAAGAAGACTTCACCTAAACTGAGCACCTAAGACTTGATAGTGTTCTAGTTGGAGGAAAAGATAGCAAGGACTTCCAAACCCACAACACCCTAAAATAAGGCATAAAAAATAGAAATGGATGAACACTACAGAACCTCCTAGAAGTGCAAGCTGCCCATTTTGGTCTCAGTGTTAAGCTGTATAAGAGAATATTAAAATCAGAATTTCCCTATTGTCTTAGTTTTAGATTAAGGAGACAATGCCGAGAACAATAGGACCCAAGTGCTAGAACTCAGCTGCCAGATCATTTATATAACACTTCGAAAAACGGAGGCTAATGCTCAGGCATCCTTTAGTCTTATCATTCACATCAAAAAATATAAGCATATACTGGAAAAGGTGAACTTACAGTTTGAAGAAGAAATTGAACAGTGATTCACTCAGAGTGTTCTTTAGAATAAAGGACACTTAATGTTCTTTAGAATAAAGGACACTTAATGAATGGTACAGTCATTGGACTTAGGCCTGAAAAAAAAATCTAAATACAAGGTGGCAAGAGGCCCTCAGTATGGGCCACTAACTTGGAAATGCCCATGAGTTCCATTCCACAGTTTGTGGAATAAAGAATCACTGTATTCTCATGGGACAGATATGGACTCCCTAAGAAAAAAAACAGCATTGGGACATTTTTTTAAAGAAACTCTACCCAGAAGGCTACAAAAGAAACAAGATAACCCCAGAATAAAAAGGCTGGAGGTAGTCCACAAAGTCAGAGACTAAGGCAGGTAGTCAAAAAAAGGCAAACAAAAGAAAAATATCAACTCCATCAAGGAATTACAACTGGGTTATCCCCAAACAGTAGGAGTCTTTGATAAACCCCCAAAAGCAAGATAAAGAATCCAGAAAAGATAAAGATATTTAAACAACATTTACCCAGGGGCATAAAATAATATTCAGATTGAGATTTTGGGTATAAGTAACAGGAGAGAATATAGTAAATTTCTGCTTGTACACTAGTGAGCTCATCTATTTTAATAAGTTTATTAAGAGTAATAAATCGTGGGCAAAGCAATATAGGCCATGATTTAGATATGATTATTGAGTTTGAAATCCATTCTATAAATATTTTTTTAAAGAACACTAATCATAAAATTAGTTATATTTTAGTTCCTTTAGGGCAGGAGTCCCCAAACCGCAGGCCATGGACTGGTACTGGTCAGCAGCCTGTTAGGAACCAGGCCACACAGCAGGAGGTGAGCCACAGGAAGCCAAGCGTTGCTTCCATTACTGCCTGAGCTCTGCCTCTTGTCTCCCCTCTCCCTCGGCCTCTTCTGTGGAAATGAACCTGCATCTATTTTTAAAAAGTTCATTCATTTTCTGAGTTGCGGAAACTCTGTTAAGTACTGGGGAAAAGAAGTTAAAGGAACACTTCACCCTCAACAAATTTACAGAGGAAACAGACATGTGCAAGGCAGTTCTACTGCATGTGTTAATTGCTAAAATAGGAATAAGCAAACATAACAGGATTCTATAGAAGGGTCATCTAAAAAAATGTAAGGGATGAAGAAGGCATAGGAAACATCCCAGTTAAGGAGAAATCTAAAGTGAGATCTCAGGGAAGAGGATGAGTTATACAGATAATAGCCCAGGGATCGAGAGGTGTGTGAGTGGATAGAAAGAATGAAGGCAGACAAAGGCCCAAAGAAAGCACACAATATTTTAGGAAGTGCAAAAAATGTAGTATCAACTGATCAAAATATGCAGTTTGCAAGGAAAGAAATGAAAATGAGGAGATAAGGAGGAAACGGATCACATGTCTAGACAGGAAATTAGGATTTTATTGTAAGACAATGGAAGGCTTCAGTAATACTCTTTTTTCATATGCTGGCATAGCTAGTATATGCTAAGTACTCTGTTCACATGTTTTCTTTTTTCCTCACAACAACCCTGTGAGGTAGGTGTAATGAATCCCAATTAACAGACAAGGAAAAACTCTTAAAAGTTGTTAAACAATTTACAGTTGATTCAACAGCTACAAAGTGGCAGTCAAAATTCCAAATCAGAAAATGCATTAGGAAAACGACACACACAAACACACATGCAAACACATACACACTTACTTTACCCACAACACAGAAATTTCAGAGTTAAAGGAAAACTTTTATGTAATAATGCTTATTAATTCAGTATTAAAGATAAAAACGAGTTGTGGCATCAAAACGTCTTTATGAAAACTTGTATGTTTAAAATTTTCAACTAATACTCAATTTATATTGAAATGATCCCAGAATTCATAAAAACAGGCAGTCATTATTTAATATAAAAATGAAATTAGGAAGGATTGAACTAATTGTATGAATATTTAATTTCATATATCTGCCTGAGGTTTGGGGTGGACATTTTCACATTTATTTCTAATTTATGTAAATTCAAACTGCACATATGGTTCTATGAATATAGATTATATTTTGCATTATAGAAAATAACATCTGAATCCTAAGTTTAAATCAAGTTATTCAAATATAAATGATTTAGTATAAAAAGAACTGGCCACCTAATGTTGAATTGCAAAAATCTTTGCCCATTACTCACAATAAAACATTTCAAAGTTTTCATATCTCTATCAAATCACAAGAATTTGTTCAGACAAATATGTTAAGACAATTTTTAAATATCTTTTTGGATAAAAATAAAAATATTCCCCTAATTTAAAAGACTGATTATGTATTTTATAAAATGAGAATTTAAAATTACCTATTTAAAAAATATATATTCTTTAAAATTAGTTTAAATTACATAAAATTGACTCTCAAAGTATACTTCATCATATCTTTTTATTTTATTACCAATTTCACTATTTCCTCAGCTGAACCTAATACTCATTTGCCATAATTCTGGTCCTTTCAAATAAGATGAAGAACCCTCTCTTGAAAAACAATCAAATGGCTGTATCAGGTTTCTATAATTATTTAGATAATTTCTAAATAAAATAAATGTTCCAAATATACAATTCAACTAAAAACCGACATTTTCCTTTATTTTTGATTACACAACTAGTATGTGTTTATTAAATTCAAATAATATACAAATATATTCAATTAAAATGGAAGTTGCTAATCTAATTCCCTTTTTCAATAATATACACTGGCAGTATATTAAAGTATAAGATTTGCATGGTTAAAATGGAATCTAGTTTGCAAAATTTACACCATCCACAGAAAGTCTAATATATAATAAATGTTATAATTGAAAAATATATGCTCATATATGTACAACAGGTATAGTTTGTACCTTTTCAGCAAAACATTAAAATAATGTAAAACATATGGCTTCTTCTGTCACATGTGATTACTTGAGGTAATAAGATGCACAGAAATAAGCAATACTTATTAATCAATACTTACACTGTTTGCAGAAAATGCAAAGGAACCAGTTTTAGAAAATTTGGTTAAATATTTCATATACTGATAAAACACCCCTTCTAGAGATACATAAATACATTATATTGTGTCTAAGCTATATTCTTTAAAATACTAATGCTCACTTCTTTAGTGCTTTGACTTCTGAATGAAGTATTAGAAGTATATGCAAGGGGGAAAACAATAATTTTTAGTAAATTCTACTCTGAGAGTAAATAAAACCTATTTTTTCTAATTTACCTGATGCTTCCATGATGAACAAGATATTGAGAATTGTACTATATTTATTCTCAAAAAAATGTTTCAAAATAGTGGGGATAACTTCGCTACAAAATTAGAGAGACTTCAAAACCTTCGTAGGAAATCAGACCTCTTCTTGGATGGTATTCTAGAGTACCATCACTGGGCATTTCATACATACAAATAGTATTCTAACTGGAACAAAACCACTGACACCAAAATATCTTGGCCACATATGTAAGTTACAATTCCAAATATGCAGAATTCTATCCCGAATTGAACAGAAAACACTGAAAGAAAGGATCTCTAGGAAATAATTTCTTCCACCCACCTCATTTTACAAGTACGTAAACTGTGGCCCAGAGAGGCTTTTATCTGCCTTCACTGAAAATCTATAGGTATAGAGATATACACAAATTCACTGAATTTGTGGCACATAAGTTAGATGAGCTAAAACAAATGGCATTGTATTGCATATCACTAAGACTGTGAATACTAAGGAACCCTTATTTCTTATCACAGACATGCCTATAGACGCACAAAAAATAATTAAAAGAACAATTGATAACTAGTAAGTTATACTATTGAGTAAACAAGCAAAAACAGTTACAATACAATAATCCATATCATATTGTTTAACGAGAAACACAGCAGTTTCTAATGTTATTTTCCTATCCTATAAGGCATGAACATGCCAACTATTACTAAAGATAGCACTCTTGTAAATTGTTTTTACCAAAAAGGAAATTATTAAATAGTTGAATGGGAGAGAGAGACTAAAATACAGTAAGAAGTTCAAATATTTACTATTTCTTCTCTCCCAAGCTTTGTTTCAGTATGTTTAAAAATCCAAGTTCAATGTTTCTAAAACAACGAATGAAAAGTAGGTTTATCATCAAATGACTTTGTTGCAAAAATTTCACAAAAAGAGTAAAAGTAATAACACTAAGGAATAAAACACAGCAAGCAAAGCTAATCAGGATGTTCCTGTTGAATTATAAGCTGATTTGCTACTTAAAGAGCACAGTTCTAAAATCTTATGTAATAACTGGTTTGAGTATTTGAAAATATTTAAAAACAATCTGACTCTTTTAAGTTTCATTAGAAGTGCAGTATTTATAAAAACATTTTAGTTTCGTTCACTTTTAAAATAAAATAATTTCCAGGAGTGCATCCATTTGTTTGTTATTCAGTTTAGTTTCAATCACAAATTAGATGACCTTAATATAAAATTTAGAGCCAGGGAGAGCAGCACTAAGTTTAACTGACCTCAATACATTTTTAAATGATGCTTCCCAATTATTTGTTATTCTCTCTTATTGGGTTTTCCAGTCTAGAGTGGGTACACAAGAAACTTACAGTCTATGTAGTACTCCTAGTCAGTGTCACTCTGCAGATGGCACAGTGGAGAAATACCTTCTGTACGGGACCATGTACACTTTCTTCTGCAGCTGTCAGCACCTAGGGGAAAGTGCGCTGTTAAACAGTTGCTGCGTTCCACCTCAGAAGTGGCTGCAATTCGGTGGTGGGTGAAGTGATTCCTGTACATATATACAGGGGTGAAAAATACTATAAAAAATAAAAATATTTAACAACACAAGTGGCTGTTTGAAAACTGTGCCACAGCAAAACAGAATACATCATTCAGTCACAAGAGCCCTACACAGATGGGCTACCATTCATTAAAAAGTTGAATGTTAAGAATGATTGAGAGGAAAAAATAGAAATACAGTTATTTAATTCACAACATAACTATAAACCAATGTTAAAACATCTGCTGTTGAAAATTTAAACCCAAACACTACACACTGATTTATAACATTATTTCTATAGTAATTTACCTAAACCCTGGCAAGTGTATACGGTAAGATTCTTCACTCTGTTTAGCTAATTTAATACTTTTGTTTTAAATGACAATTCAAGGAGGAAAAATCAAAATAGGTTAGGTATCAGAATTGAAACATATGTAACATTAAATATCTAACAAAAAAATAAGAAAAACCATTAGGAAATTCTAAATTATTTTATATGGAAAAAACAATTTAATAAAATAACTAACTCAGAACTATCAAAGGTTATATTATTTTTCATATAATGAAGCTTTACCAGTGATTGCATTACAAAATGACTACTTTTCTTCTCCAAAGTCACACTGAATTAGAATCTACATACAATCTTTATCTTTAGCCCATATAAATGAGCTAACCAAGTGTACAATACTTTAGTTCATTAATATGGAAAATTATTACCACATCTTACTTTTGCCACAATACCCTTTCTACTTATCTTTGATGAAATCGGAAAATAAAATTCAGAAATTATTCTCTGAGAAGTATCACTGAATAACTAGGCTATCTTTATAATCTCCTATCTCAGGTCACACCTACTATATTTATACTACTATGAAGAGACAATTGTTTCCTTATTTCAAACTATTTTATTTAAGTTCCGAGCATAGACCAAGGGTGCTGTAAGAAAAGTCCAACAAATCTGACCAGGAAAAAGTGCCTTACATGTCAAACTTTTCTGAATCTCACTTGTTATAACAGACTTCATTTATTTTGGCATATACTCAGTGGAGTCAGAAATAACTGATAATTTCAGCTTGCTTAAATTCTTCCTTGAATAAG
The DNA here is from genome assembly GCA_004027735.1 of Carollia perspicillata. Lineage (NCBI taxonomy): Eukaryota > Metazoa > Chordata > Mammalia > Chiroptera > Phyllostomidae > Carollia > Carollia perspicillata. The sequence continues at coordinate 25,048 of PVKM010002605.1, read as the reverse complement.
GCAGAGAATAAATATTTACTTTAAATGACAAGAGGTGGTAGAAGAAAAATGAAGTATTTACACAAAGTACCCCAGTCTCTTCATTAAAAGATCAGGGATTCCCAATCTGAGAGCCATGTATGAAATTTAGGGAACCTAGGAAATCTGCAAAATTGCATATGAAAATAAAGACATATCATACAGGTTCATAGTATATTTTTATAAAGATGACGGGCCATAAGCTTTTTTCCGGTTCTTAAAAGGCTCTGTAACTTCTCCCAAAAGTTAAGGAACTACAACTAAGTGATATGAAGACACCCAATTGAGTAAGTAGCATAATCATGTATTAAAAGTCAAACTCTGAGGAGCTGTTTCCTTCTTATGTAAACTGAGCAACAGACACAAGGATGTTCCAACAACTAAATGAAATAATTCACATAAAACACATGGTACAACTGACCTATTATTATCAGTAACAGTAATAATACTCAGAAGAGCTACCTCAAACAACTAAAACTTCCTTATAGGGTCCCTTCTTTGTTTACTGCTATATAACTTCATATTCCTTTTATTTAGCTGTTGCCTTCTACATTTGTTCAGCTGTGTCTTCCCAAAGAGACCAGTATCATAAGCTTTATATTTCTGCATTATTTCACATACAAAAATGCAAAATACACGTTTTGGAACACTGCTTTACATTACTAACATCCACATTTCCCCAGAAGCCCACAGGTCCCTTTATGACACTACAATTACTGGAACAGGTTCAGAAAAGTAAAAGACCTGGCTTCAGTTGTGTTTATGTGAAGGATTTCCTTTACCATTTCCTTTACCAGTCTTTCCTTTCATTCACACAATACATACAAACAAGAGTCTAAATTTGAAAAATCTATCAAGGGATCACATTTTCTGAAGAGTTTGTACAAGTAACATTTTTACTTTCATAAATTATTTTCCTTACTCTTCAGGTTAGTTTCCTGAAGATAAGAGATACATGAAATATTCACACATCACAACCTTAAAAAAGAATCCTTGACTTAAAACATGCAGACTAGCCTACCTTTAAAATGAATTCACAATACTATAAACGGTATTACAAAAGTATTTATGGGGCTCTTCAAGGTTGTGCTAACTTGTAAATATTCATTAAAATGACCATTAAGATCTTACCAAGTATTAAAGATACTCAGTGAAGAAATTAAAGATCTGCTAATACATACGAAATAATACATAGAATGAGCCCCAATCATTTCAAATGTAAAGAACCTTTTCTCGAGTCTTCTCCTAAGAGGAGTTCGTTATACTCTATGTATTCACACACTAATAAAATAGACACAGTAAGAACAAAGGGAATAGGCTTTAAAGGAAGGAACAGAGGTCAGAGAGAAGCATATTAAGCATTCAGAGTACTGCAATAAAAAGGATATGAGTAGAACCCAGAGCACAAACAGGTGTCAATGAGGAGAACAGGCACAGGCCCAATGATGGGGAGGAATTTGGAACAGTTTATTTCACGGGATGGCATTTTGATAAGCATTTTACAAAAATCACTTTAGCAGCCACAGGAATGATGAACTAGAGACATGGTTCAACCAGGATAACGATGGCAATTACGGAGTTAGGAATATCTATTTAAAGATGAAAAAACATATGCTGTATAAAACACTAAAAGAATAAAAATCATAGGATATAGTTGAAATTATTTCTAAAGTTTGAGTCCAGAAACTAGCATCATTCATCCATGTATTTACTCAACACAGTATCGCTCTTCTCCAGTGAGTCGGGTCCCATTTTAGGCACTGAACACACACACAAGCCAATGACTTGCTCTGTAGAAGACTATATGTTAACAGAAGAGATAGCTGATAAGTATAAAGTGTTACATATATAATATAGTGTGTGGAAATGATACACATCTACATAAAAAATAAAGCAAGTTATAGGTACAGAGTGACAAACATACTATTTTAACAGAGTAGTCCGGGAAAAACTAAGGAAGTAGCATATTTTAACAAAATTATTTGCAAATGATGTGAAATGAGTCCACAGACTATCTGTGGCAAGAACACTGTAGACAGATGGAATAGTAAAAGCAGAGCTGAGACAGGAACAAGTGACTGAAATTTAACCTGTGGTCAGATCACACAGGGCCTTGCAGGTCATAGTAAAGACTTCAGATTTTTTTTACGTGTTAGAGAAAGCAACTGCAGAATTTTAGTGGAGTGATATAACTTATTTAATCTTTTTATATGATCAGACAAACTGCTGTGGTAGAATTGACGGCAGACAGCAAGAATGGAAGTACTAGCAAGACTATGGTAAAATTTACATAATAGAATGTCAGACTGGACTTGTCCCATTGCCCAGGGATTGGTAATTAGAACCTAAGGCTAAGTACAAAGAATGACCAATCAAGTGTTTCTCATTCAGAAGACAGTCTAAACAAGTGAGGGCCAAGTACTCCTTCATAACTTGAACATTTTTACCTTTCTCAATTCCTCTTTAGGCCAGACTGCCCAATCCCACCCCATGGTCAATGTGTCAATCATCAGAATTTGCTGGACTGGCTGAAAAGAAAAACCCCGTGATGGTTAAGGTGGTTAAGGTGGACAGCACTGTTGCCGAGAGTTCCAATCAGGCAGGAATGGGTCCAAAATATCAACAGGAAGAAAAAACAACAACTGGTATCTCATCTCTCAGCTGTACCTCAACTTGGTTTACACTTGATTATTATCCCATGCCCACTTCCCCTCCCCACGTCCATCTGACGAGGGAAAAAAACGGAGTTGGAAAAGAGGGCCAGGAGAACTGGAGCCGCTCTGTAATAGCAGGGTGTCCTGACTGTGAAAGTAGCTGGACTTAAGCCTCCAGACAATGGGAGCTCCACACCCAGAAGCTATTCGTATACTAGGAAAGTAGAAATGGAGGAAGAGTAGAAAAAGTAAGCCGGAACTGTGTGACCCTCCAAAAATGTTTCACCTGTGTTGCATCAGAGTATAGTATTTATCTTTCTTTCCCCACAGAAGGCTTGAGATCTAGTCAGTGTTAGGCAGAGAAGCAGAACAAAACGGAACAAATCTGCCACTTAATGCTGTGAATATTAGACACGTATTTTTTAAAGATTTTCTTTATTTATCTGTAGAGGGGAAGGGAAGGAGAGAGGGAGAAAAATATCAATGTATGGTTGCCTCTTGTGCATCCCCTGCTGGGAACTGGCCTGCAACACAGGCATGTGCCCTGACTGGGAATCGAACCACAATCCTCAGGTTTGCAGGCCTGCGCTCAATCCACTGAGCTACACCAGCCAGGGCTAAACACGTATTTTTATGTCAGTCCTTCTAAGAGATAAAATAAAGAGAGAGTAATGGGAGTCAAAACTACAAAACTAACTTCTATATTTATAGTTTTTTAGTCTACTTTTTCATTTAAGAATGTCAGTAACAAATTGGAAAGTGTAAGAAGAATCATGCAAACTGAAATAATCCAATCTTACATATTAATTCACTGTTAGTAAATAATGTCAGCCAAATTGTCAATGCAATGTTGAAGGACAAGCACCAAGTTGTAAGACTGACACTACCTGACGTCAGGATTTACCATAAAGTTATAGTAACCATGACAGTGTGCTGCTGGTGAAAGAACAGAAAAACTGATCAATGGAAGACAAGAGAGAGCTCAGACATAAACCAACACGAATATAATCAACTGATCTTTGACAAAGATAAGTGAAACTCATTGTTGAAACATAACCTTTTTAACAAATGGTGCTGGCACAACTGGACATCTACATGCAAAAATAAAAATAAATCTAGATGCAGACAATAAAGCTTTCATAAGAATTAGTTTGAAAGGATCAAAGATAAAACTATAAAACTCCTAGATTATAATACTGGAGAAAATCTAGGTGACTTTGGGGCTGACAATGACTTTTTAGGTACAACACAAAATCATAATCCATGTAAGAAAAAAATTGATCAACTGGACTTTATTAAAATTAAAAACTCTGGCTCTGCAAAAGACACTATTAAGAGAATGAAAAGAAAAACCCCATGATGGTTAAGATATCTGCAAAACACATCTGAAAAATGATTAGTAACCTAAATATACAAAGAATTTCTAAAATTCAACAGTTAGAAAACAAATAATCCAATTTAAAAATAGGAAAAATATCTGAACAGACATCTCACAAAAAAGTACAGATGATGGCATCTAAACATGAAAAGATGCTGAACATCACAGGTGTATTAGTTTTTTTTAGGGCTGCCAACACGAAGTACCACACAAAACTGTCTCAGTTTTGGAGTCTAAAAATCCAAAATCAAGGTGTTGGCGGGGTTGGTTCCTTCTGAGGGCTCTGAGGGATGGATCAGCATCCAGACCTCAATCCTTGGCTCACAGAAGGTAGTCTTCATGTTCCCATGGCAGTCTCCCTGTGTGCATATCTCTGCCTCCAAATTTCCCTTTTTTATAAAGACACCCATCACATTGGATTAGGTCCCATTCCAACGATCCCTTTAATTTGATTAACTCTGTAAAGATCTATCTCCAAATACTGTCACATTCTGAGATACTGGGAATTAGGGCTTCTACATATGAGTCTGGGGGAGACATAATTCAACCCATAACAGGACATTGTTATAGAACTGAAAATTGAAAGAACAATGAGATTATAGTTATGCACCAATTAGAATGGCTGAAATCCAAAACACTGGCAATACCAAATACTGAGAGGACGTGCAGCAACTGGAACGCTCATTCATTGCTAGTGGGAATGTAAAATGGTATAGCCACTTTGGAAAAGAATTCGGCAGTTCCTTGCAAACTAAACATATTCTTACCATATGAGTCAGCAATAACACTCCTTGGTATTAACCCAAATGAACTGAAAACTTATGTCCACACAAAAGCCTTCACACAGTGTTTACAGCAGCTTTATTCACAGTTGCCAAAAACTGCCAACTGAGATGCCCTTCAACAGGTGAACAAATAAACAAACTGTGTTACGACCGCATTATGGAATATTATTCAGTGATAAGAATAAATAGCTCTCATGCCACAAAAAGACATAAAGGAACCTTAAATGCATATTGCAAAGTGAACAGGCTAATCTAAAAAGGCTACATACTGTAAGTGCATGACATTCTGGGAAAGGCAAAACTACAGAGAGTAAAAAGATCAGTGGTTGCCAGAGATTCATAACGAGGGAGGGAGGGATGAACGGGTGGAACACGGGGGATATCTGGAGCCGTCGCACTGGTCTGTATGACACAATAATGGTAGACCATGCAATCACAAATTTGTATAACATGAAGAGTACATCCTAATGTAAACTATGGACTATGGACTTCAGTTAATAAAAATGTATCAGTATTGGCTCCTCAACTGTAACGACTGTACCACACCAAAAGTGTTCGCGGTGGGAGAAACCGTGTGGTGGGGGCAAGAAAAGAATGGGTAAATAAGGGTCTATGGTAACTCCCTGGACTTTCTATTAATTTTTCTGTAAGCCTAAAACTGCTCTAAAAATTAACATATATTAATTAACAAGAAAACAAAAAAAAACCTATTAAGAAAATCAAGAAGTAAAAGGTTTAGCGTAATTACATGAAAACAGAAATAGACCCCAAAAATCTAAATGCAAACGTTGACAATATTAGTTTTTCAGAAAGTCATGACAGTAAATTATGGAAAAGATACATTATATCTGAGGTAAAATATGGTAACTTTAGTGCAATGTAGGTAAAGAAACAATGGTAACATTGTTATACTGGCTGATGTGCAAATAAGTTTATCAAGGTGAAAGTTTTTTTGTTCCTCATTTTCCCATTGACATTCTTTTGTAAAACTACGGTTTTATAGTCTTACCAATTTTTTTCAACTTGAAGCCTCTTTTTAGGTTATTTGAAGTTAAATGGTACACAGTGAGATGCATAGTAAGCATTTCGCATATATAAAATAAGAAATAAATAGAAACATACAGCTACCCAAACTTGCTGATATCACACACAAGTAACATTTCCAGTTTCTAGGATCATGGTTCTTATTAAGCTATATGTTTATAAAGGCAATTCATGCTATAATACTCAATAAAATTGTGATCTATACACAGGAAAGTTATAAATGACAAACAGCATTTAAATAGGCCAGGACATTTTAAGTTTAACAACATGCTATTTTAAATTCAGAACCCAGATAAATGCAATGGATATAACATTACCAAGAGTTTGAGGTTACATATTTTTAAATATTCATGTTATAATGCCATGGCTGGTGTGGCTCAGTGGATTGAGTGCCAGCCTGTGAACCAAAAGGTCGCTGATTTGATTCCAGGTCAGGACCCGTACCTGGCTTGCAGGACAGGGGCCCACAGGTCCCCTGTGGGAGGCAACCAATAGATGTTTCTCTCACACGTCAGTGTTTCTCTCCCTCTTCTTTTCCCTCCCTTTCCCTCTCTCTGAAAATAAATAAAATATTTAAAAAAATAAAATACTCATGCTATACTTACTTTAATCATTCTAAAATTCCACTGTCTACTTGATATTAGAAACTAGGTAATATTATTTTACCAAATTGCAATATAAAACTTCTGACTAAAATAATTTAAGGAAAGGTTTCCCCTCCCTGCCTAAGTATGAAGTATTCTACTTGAATGCAACTGAAAATTTACAGGGACACAGGAATTTTAAATTAACTACAAAATGAATTTTTACCAAGAGAAGGGAGTTTTCTGCCCTTTAAGTTGAAAAAAAGAGTTATTTTTCTAATGCGTGTAGACCTATTTATACCCCTATGTGATCATATTCCATTTTTCTAATATTCTACATTAATGTTTATGACCTTAATGTATCTTTTCTAAAACAAAAATAAAAGAGATCACCACAAACTTTAGAAAGATAAAAAATATCCTGGTAGCTGCATCGAAGAGTGCAATCAGACAGACAGGAAAGTCTGATCTGAATACAATGGTGCAGAACCTACTTTTACTCTCGTCACATGTTAACCGCTCTCTAGGGTCTAGTATACCTTCGGAAAGACACTGGGACTGATCTTTTAAAACACAGGACAACCGCGAAGTTTGATGTCATCTTCTATGATGTGGTCAGGTTCACACATCAGATAAAAGACTCCCATTATCCACTGCTGTTGACATCTCTTGACCCGATATCCACGAATGATATTCAAGAGGCAAATATATACTTATCAAACCATCTCCTTACTTTAAGGATGCCAAAAATGTACACAAGTTTCTCAGAACTATTTACGTCTAAAATACAATTTGTCATACTTAAGAATATGTATTCTTAAACCATTTCCTCAAATAAAAAAGAATGATTCTAATTTCCTCTACCACAGAACTATAGGAATATATTGCAATTACTCATTGTGGCCATTTAGTAATATGAAAACTTCACTGAGTAAGGAAGTATAAATGTGTTGCCAATGCCAGATAGACACACAGGGCAGAGATGATCAAATAAAGCTGTGTTCTCTAACTTTCTGAGGCTTTTTGGAGATAAAAATCAGGTAACAATAGTCTTTCCCAACTCAGAGGAATATTAGACTAAGGGATAAAACTGCATCACTTTGATATTTTCATAATTTTTAATATTTGACAACTCCTAGTTGATTACACTAAAATATTCTATTAGTATAACATGGAAATTATGAGGACAGACCGTGGGGACAGTCTGTCTTTGGGCAAATCCCATCTCTGCCTCTAATTTTATATAAAAAATATATTTACATGTACACAGGGGTGGGCAAAAGTAGGTTTACAGTTGTTTGTATGGAAAAAGACATACACATTATGACCATTAAAATACCTTTATTAAACCTTTGTTTCAGGTTCTCACAACTGTAAACCTACATTTCCCCACCACTGTATATATGCATATATACACATGTATATTTCTGTAAGTATATATAGTATATATATAATATATACACACATGCAGTCATGTATACAAATGTTTTGAGCAAATCACTTAATCTGTGCCGACTTCCTTACAGGATTATTGTATGAACTAATTCCATTTATATATGGAAATCACATAGTTATAACTGTCCCTGTCTCATAGTAAGCTACAGATTAACTATTAGCTATTGTTATTATTATCACTGCTGCTGCTATTATTGATAAGTTTAAATATAACAGTGTTTCAAGTTTCCTGAAGAATGTAATTATTTCCAAATGCTATTATTTAAATGAATTAAATAAGTCTGAAGACTACTGCCATTGAAACATTAAAAAAAAGCATGGAATTTTGAAATATACTTGGGATTTTTAAAGAGAACAGGAAAACTGAGAACAGGGATTATCTTTTGTCAAAAAACATATTGAACTGGCTTGGTTTTAAAACATTTTTGCATGTCTTAAGATCTGTGGGTAGAGACTATAGAAATGCATCCCATCCTGAATCTTTCTTACTCTTTTAACAGCAGCAGCTGACATAGGAAAATAATTTCCTGCCTCACTGTGCTGAGAATACATCACCTACACTCAGAAATCATGTCCTCAGCAGCAAGGCAACAGGTTTCTGTCTACAGTGACGAAATAGAACAGTAAAATTATACAAAATAGAAATGATTATTATATAAGAAAAATCAAATGTAATAAACAGAACTCTTAACTGGAAGCATTCAATTTACTTTAAATTTCAACTGTTGGGCTATAACATTTTTTAAAGAAATGAAGTTTTGTGTGTTCATAATCTTTAAATCTTACAAATATTATGTTTCTATTCTACCTAAAGTCCTTAAACAAAGGAAAAAATTTAATAGTACCAATTACAACTCTTTAGTCCTGATTTTAATTATCCCCAGTGTGTAGAACACTGTGTCCTCCTTGAGACACTAAATGTCCTTTTTTAAAAATTACTTAGAAGAATGCTAATAAGTGGTAATTAACAGTTTATATTAAATATGTGTGTACTGAAAAAATATTCTTCACTCAATATGTAATAACTTGTATTATTTGTATTTGTGTGTATATTGTAGCTTACTTAGAAGCTATCAGATTTTCCTCTAGTTACATAAAATTCTGGTGACTGGCCTTTTTAAAAGTGATTTTTAATGTAAATGTTTGCTTAATTAACTCTAGATGTCATGAAGTATTGTAGACTTCTGTTCTATAATGATAAAGTACCAACCTCAGGTTCCAGAAGTAAGTTCTCAGATTCAAATCTTTCTGCCATTTACTAGTCAGGTGATATTGGGCAAATTACTTATCATTTTGTTCCCTCCTCTGTAAAATGTGGATAATGGTGTCTTTTAAATGGGATTTGTTTGAAGGTTAAATGAAAATCTATATTAAAACACTTAGAACAAGGCTAACACATAGTAAAGCACTCCGTAAATGCTACTAGTTTTTACTGTTACTATTTACTTATTTTTTTAATGTGTGGTTGCCTCTCACATGGCCCCCACTGGGGACCTGGCTCACAACCCAGACATGTGCCCTGACTGGGAATCATTGGTGACCCTTTGGTCTGTAGCTCAATTCACTGAGCTACAACAGCCAGGGCCATATTGTCAGTATTATTAATACTCTTATTATTGTGACTAAGAATGAAAGATTGAACACACTACCTTCTGAAATTCCACTAATATTACAGAAAGTCAAGGGACAAGGAGTTTTTAGGAAATAAACAACTCAGGCAGATGACTCATAACTAATTCAGCCCAGCAAAAGAAGCTGAAAACTACATGGCAGAAAAGGATGATCATATAAGAATCCATACAATTTGCCTAGCAGAAAGTAAGAGGTAATGTTAGTACTAAGTAAGTACTAAGGGAATCTTTAAAGGGCTAGGTAGAGAACATTTCCACACTCAGGTTTAAGGATCCATTCCACATGTCCTCTTTTACTTCTAAAAGATTACTACTGACTACCTTCAAGCAGAGAGGTTCCTGACTTAGAACTACCAACCACAGTGCAGGTAGGACACACAGAACAATGCTCAGTTGGAGCCGAACTGGTTCTTAAATGTTGGCAGGCAGATGTAAACCATCCAAAGGGTATCTAAAAATGCGCTGGAGAACATTTAAGACCCCAGAAAAACATATAGAGACCACAATCTGGAATTGCACAAAAATTATTTTGGCTCTTTGCTTGATCACCCTAATAAAGCCATCTAGACAACAATTCTTGCTCCCTGATACACAGGCTCAAACCAAATCTCATTAAGTCAAGGATTTCAGAAAACTCTCCCAAAATGAAAGACTAAAAGCAAAATAAACAGGAAAATGTACTCAAAGGAAAAATCACACAAAGAGGAGAAACTATTTAATAATAGCTTAAAAACTATTCTTACCACGCTTACAGGCATAAAACAATCACAGGCAGAAAAAAACAATGTGCTATGCTAAAAAATAGAACAATTAGAGAAACAGTTAACTTTTAAAAAATAAACATAATAGCTGAAATAAAACATTCAATGAAAGAAAATGTCCAGAAAACCTAGTAAATAAAATATAAAATGAAAAAAAGGCCCTAGTTGGTGTGGCTCCGCTGGAGCATCATCCAATAAACCTGAAGGTCACAGGTTCAATTCGTGGTCAGGGCACATGCCTGGGTTGCAGACTGGGTCCTCAGTCGGGGCGCATGCAGGTAGCAACCAATCCAATGACATTTCTCCCCCTCTCTTCCTTCCCCCTTCCCCTCTCTTTAAAATCAGTAAGTATGTCCTCAGGTGAGGATAAAAAGAAAAAAGGAAAAAAGGAAAGAAAAGTTAGGAAAATTAGAGGACAAATACCACAAAACGTGTGCCCATTGACAGGATTGGGAAGAGAAAATTGAAAGCAAAGGGAGCAATGCCTTCATAATTTTGAAGAAAATGACTTTACAGCCTACCATTATATACATAAGCTAATATTCAATCAAAAGCAAGGACAGGATGAAGATATTTTCAAGTACACTTCTATGACTCCTTTATCAGGAAGCAGCCGAAAAGTATACATCTAGAACAAAGAAAAACAAAGGGGAAGCATGAAATTCAGGAAATAAAAAAATCTGGCATTGGAGAACAGCCTGGGAAGGTCCCAAGATGACCTGCTATGCACCAGACATAGAAAGCAACCAATCTAGATTGCAGAATAACCATATGGAAAGGTCTCCACCAAAAAGGGACAATTGATACACTATTTGAAACCACATTTGAGCATTCAAAAAATTATTGATACGTATATAAGACATCTGTTGAAACATTCAGGTAAAAAACAGTAGGTACATAAATTACAAGCATATAAAAATGAAGCAATTAACTAATTCTGTTCAAAAAGTGGTAAAATAAAGGAAAAACTCATAACACATAGTTTTTCTTATTTAATCCTCACCCAAGGATATGTTTTATTGATTTTTAAAGAGAAAGGAAGCCTGGAGGGAAAGAGGGTGCAAGGGAGACGGAGAGAGAAAAACATCAATGTGAGGTGGCAACATTGCCTAGGTTGCGTCCTGTACACGCCCCAACCGGGCACTGAACCCACAACCTAGCCATGTGCCCTGACTGTGGACTGAAACTGCAATCCTTTGGTGTACACCAGGGCCATCATACATTCAAGGGTGTCCAACCTTTCGGCATATCTGTGCCACACTGGAGGAAGAGTTGTCTTGGACCACAGATTAAATACACTGTGACACATAACCACATACACAAAAAAATCTCATAATGTTTTAAATGAATTTACGATTCTGCGTTGGGCCACATTCACAGCCATCCTGGACTGCATGCAGCTCACAGGCTGCAGTCTGGACACCCCTGGTAGGTGAGAAATAACAATACTTATAAAACAATACAGCTGATTTAATGCAAAATTATTGGGTAAGTATGTAGAGAAAACGGAGTGATTACTATGAAAGTATGCTAAGAAAATGAAGAGAAATAAATGTAAGAAGAGTAAATCTCCAACTAAAAAGGAAGTAAATTGACAGAGATAGAAACTGATAAATCAAAAAGAGCAATTTAAAAGTGTTAATTAAAAACATGGAAATGCTGTAAGAAACAGCTCTAAGAGTGCAAAGCCACTGACTCTGAAAAGGAAGACTACGGAAGACAGCAATCAGTAAAACAGGAATCCTTTATTAGGTTTCAAGTCTTTAAGTCTTTTAATTTTTAAACTCTGTGCATATATTATTTGTTTTTAAAATCAATTCGATTGATTTTTTAGATAAATTTCCTTATACTGTGAAATAATACATGATTAATGTCAATTTCTAATTTTTAACATAGTTATATTTCAATTACCCAGCACCTGCATAAAACACATATGCACACACACAAAAAAAATCTAGAGATAACCTTTGAGCACCAAAACTTTCCTTTTTTTCTACCAATTGTTAACAGATTTTTTAGTGCTTGCTTCGGGAGCACAGTATGCTTACTATGTCCCACTGTCCTGAGAACTTTTCATATAAACCTCGACTCTGTGAGGCAGGAACTATTTATTTTCCAATTGTACGTACAAGGAAATGAAAGAACAGCCCTGGCGGTGCGGCTCAGTGGATTGAGCACTGGCCTGGGAACCAAAGGGTCACCAGTTCAATTTCCAGTCAGTGCACATGCCTGGGTTGCAGGCCAGGTCCCCAGTAGGGGGTGCACGAGAGGGAACCACACATTGAAATTTCTCTCCCTCTCTTTCTCCCTCCCTTCCCCTCTGTCTAAAAATAAATAAATAAAATCTTAAAAAATAAAAAGAAAATGAAGTAACAAAGAGGCTTGGGTTGAGATTTGAACCCAATTTGATTATAGAGCCTGTGATTTTTCTATGTTCTGCTTCATTTTATAAATCTATTAAATTTGTATTATAAATCTATTAAACTCAACATATTGTCTTTGATTATTTGGAAAACACTTTATAATCCTATATGTAACTACAATGATTAGTGATGTATTAGAAGTATATGAAATATGAAAGTGTGATCAAAATTAATGGAATGCCAGATACCAAAAGATATTTACTTTATAAGATATTATAAATCTTTTAAAATATTTCACCCACAAAAAACTGTAAGTTGATAAAATGACAAAATTATATACAAGGTCTGGTAGAAGTAACACCTGCTTGAGTGTAGTTGGTAGAGTAATCACATGGTGTAATGATTGATAGTTTTAATTTGAACATTTCACTTAAAATGTCATGTGGTGTACTTGAGTGTGATATTATTATGTTTAGAATTGCATGCTTATGATTTTGTAATAAAAGATTTTGCTATAAAAAAGGGGCGTTATTTGTGCGGAACCCTGTATAAGGCTCATTTACCTAATTCCCTGCATAGACTGCCATTTCCATTTTTCTCCTATAAATAGCAGTAGCAGTATTATATCTGCTTATTTATAAAGTCAATTAACTATAAATAATATAACAATAACACAGAGGAACAAGATAATCATCATCTTCAAAAGAACGACAATATGAAAAGCTTACTAAATTTACCTGTCCAATGACATATTGTTATATCACATTGATTCTCAGGCACACATTCTTCCACAATTTCTTTTTCTTGGTAGATAAAATAATTGTGTATCCTACAAACAATGGTTTCAGATTTGATGAAATACAGTAACAGTTATATTGTACTGTGTCAGGTACTATTCCAATTGCTTTATATATATTTACTAATTTAATCCTCACAACAATTCTATGAGGTAGATACTATTACTATCCCTGTTTTACACATGAGGAAAGTGAAATACAAATTGACAAAATCACTAGAGTTCACGCAGTTACTGAGTGGAAGAGTGAGGATTCCAACTTCCGCAGACGTCTAGTTCCAGAAACTAAACACTTAAATATTATACACTATGACCACACCACTGCACATAATTTGTCTCTTTTTCTAAGATCCCATAACTCCTAATGTGTTTTTGTTCTCTGAAACTGCAACTGCTTTTAGCTACATCACTTTCTGTAAACAGAACCTATTGTTTCTCTAGTTGTAAAAGAATAGAGAGTAAAATGAAAAGAGAGCTACTTGGGTGACAGTAAATATGAAGCATAAAAGGGACAATTAGTCAGCATTCATTCCTCAACTCCCTGTCCAGCCATTTCTTACCCCTTCTCTTATAATCTCTTGAGATATAAACCCTCAGTATATTTTCAGTTCTGAAGAAAGGTGTTTAAGCAGTGAATTGACATACATGTGATATATAATAATTCCTTCCTAAAAACAAAGTTCCAACATTTTTACTACAAAGGCAGTTTCAAATTTATGCATGATGAAATTCTGTGCAAAGCCAGCTTAAGAATGTTAAAGGGAAAAACATTAAATGATTTTAATTACAATTACCTTTTCAAATAATTTCTCTGTGGATCCAAGTCATTCTTCTTTGGTAAACAGGAGAACCTCAAACACTGCTGAATGAAGTAAAAATCAAGGAACTACTTCTTACATAATTTTGTAACCACACTGCTCTACTCTGAAACAATACCGTTCATTGAGGTGTTAGTCTGTATTTTGATAAAGCTTTTACATACACCATCACTCATCACTGCTCCTTGTGATAGGCACTACAACATCTATTTTTATACTAGAAACTATAAAACAGAGAGATCAGGCATCTTGCCCAAAATCACACAGATGGCAAATAAGACAGAAATTCAAATTTAGTTCGGCCTTACTTCAAAGCCTTTGCTCCATATGTTGAATAGCGTATGTTACTAAAATGAGTGAAATTACAACAAAAACGACAGTTACTAAGGCAGTTATTATATAATACAGAAACAATATGGTTAAGATCTATTTTAGTTAAAAAGTATGTCTAACAGGTATGTCTTGTTTAGGGTTTCTGTAAGATTAAAATGTTGAACCTTTAAGTACTGAGCCTGAATTTAAATACACTTATGAAAAATTTTCTAACATGTATCACATATTACTAATTTCTTAAAATGTAATATATCCCAATTTAAACATTTCTTGATGAATCAGGCTCACCAAGACTGTGAGCATCAATGATTACACTGTGTGGCAAGGTAAAAACTACAAGTGTGGGCAGTAAGATATAAAACCTAAGAGCCATTAAAGCCAGTAGGTAATCTAGAACTCTGATAAAGAAGTCCATGATGAGAAAACTGCCACTGGTCTTTGTCTCAAAAAAAACAATAGCTGTTTGACACTGCTCTCCATCTATACTCACTGTAGCCAGACTCTTGCACTTTCATAAGAACAAAATGTTACCCCCAAACAGACAATGTGCAAGTGTCCAAGTATCCATCAACTGATGGGTCTTTCTTTTTCTTTTCTTTTCTTTTTTAGTATTTTACAGTTAAGCACCCATCCCACCCTTGGAGATCACAGAGATGCTCATTTTCCTCTCTCTCCACAGACGACTTCGTGTTCCGCTGTCCCTGCCGCTGTCCTGGAGCAACAGTGCTGCCACACTTGCTGCCACAGTCCGCCACTTTCTTCCCTTCTCGTTTTCCACCTTTTTCTTTCTTGTCGTCACTAATTATTATTTCTTGGCTTCCATGTTTAAAGACCAAAAATTCAGTGTGACATGAGGTCAAGAAATAGCAAGAAGTTGGAGAGAGGCAAAAAAGGAAAGAAGAGAAAATTAAAAAAGAATAGGGGAGGGAAAGGAGAAGGAAGGAAAGGTAGGCTGCAGCTCGCGCATTTGTGTGACCGAGCACCGAGCGCTGCGGCAGAGGAAGGGCCGGATGACAGTGCAGGGGACTGCACTAACTACAGTACTAGAGTACAGGCCAATCTCCAACAAACGAGACCACGTAATATGACAGCATCGCATTCTCTCTTTTACTAGTTCTCTTTTTAATCTTCTTTAATCCTTGATTGGTGTTGAAGACTTGACAGAAGAAAAAAAGGAGCATGAGAATGCAAACTGAAAGCAGAGTTCTTAAATTAAAAAAGATTATAAAATGTGCTTTCACGTAGAGAAACATGTTACTTAGAAAAGTGATCTGTGATAGCTCTAAGGGCATTTAAATGAGCAAAAGGAAATAAAACATGATACAGTTGAAGAATAAGCAGAAACATGTTTAATGGTAAAGGCAGAAATGAAAATATAATGTGAATACTAAAACTACATGATTGCAAAACAAAACAGCTTAGCAAAATCTTAAAAATGTAACGATTAAAGAATTTAAGCAGTGTTTAAGGTTACTTAGAGACAAGGTATATAGTTCTAAGAAATTATCATACCTCTTTTGAAGTCTATTAACAGAATCACTCTATCTTATAACTAGCTACAAATTCCAGGTCTAATTCATTGTCATTAAAATAGAAGTTACCATTGGAAGTCAAACAATACGCAGAGTGCCGAATGCATGGACTTTCTAATCTGGCTCCAATGGTTACAACCAAGTACCTAAGGAAAGAGACTTAACATTTTTGTGCTTCAGCTTTCTAAAAATAGACCCTACACTTCATAAAGTTATTGGGGAGACTAAATAACATATAAACAGTGTGTTGAATACGACCTTATAAATATTAAATGCTCCATAAACAATTATTTGTTGTTGTTATTACTATTTTGCTACATTTTCCCCCTTAACATCTATTATCTCACTTTTTAGCTAATGAGGAAATTTAATGCCATAATATGTCAAAGGTGTGAAAGCAAAAATTGCATTAATTAAAGTAAAATAATAGACACTGAGATAAAGGATCCACCATGTTCTTCTTTCTTACTTGTTATTTTTATTGACACTGGTAATTTGTCATCAATAAAAATTATGGGAAAACAGAAGTCATCATGGTACGAGAAATATAATTTATTTTACTATATCAGAGCAAAGCAAAAAGAATAAATCTATTTATATACCACTTTAAAAGGCTAACTGCTACTTTTTATAATCTTCCCTATGAGAACAAACTTTAAATGAACATTCTATTTTTCTTTTCCCTCTCCTAAAACTAGAACCTGGGGATGTATATTCAATAGTACTTAGAAGAACCTCTAACACAGGATGAGCTCAATAAATATCCAAAAAATGGGAAAAAAATAATTCATTTGATTTTATATAAAAACATGTTGCCTTCAACTCAACTCTCTTTTCCACTCAAATTCACAAGATGTCATTATAATCTAAAAACCAATACACTAAGATCTATATACTTCTGGCTTAAATTTTAAAATGCTATTTAAAAATAGTATAATCAATTTTAAATTTAATATATGAAGAATTCCTTCAGAAATACTTACGTACAGTTTCTCTCATTTGCATTATCTATTACATTCACAAGTCTTGCTCAACTTAAATAGTTTTGTAGTGGTTAAAGTAACCTAATCTGCAAAAGTGTTAATAAGATAACCTCCAGTTCTGGCGAAGATGGAGGCATAGATAGATATGCTCTGCTTCCTTGCACAACCAAAAGAAGGATAACAACCAATTTAAAAACAAACAACAATCAGAACTACCAGAAAAACAAAATATATGGAAGTCCGACAACCGAGGAATTAAAGAAGAAACATTCATCCAAACTGGCAGGAGAGGTGGAGGCAGACAGCCAGGGCACAGAGGACACATGACAAGGCAGCAGATAGCAGACCAGGGCAGGCAAGGTGGCAGCTGGTGGACCCAGCTTACATGTGGATCAGCTGAGAGGAACAACTGGGGAGCTAGACAAATCACGCAACCCAGGGTTCAGGCGAGGGGAAGTAAAGTCTCAAAAACCTCCGGGTGTAAAATGCTATGGGGTTGCACTGGCGGCTGGAGAAACTCCCAGTCTCAAGGAGAGTGTGCTGGAGGGGCCCACAGGGTCCAAGAACATACCCAAGCCCACCTACCCAGGAATCAGCACCTGAAAGGGCACAATCCCCTTGTGGGAAACAAGGGAAGTGATGGAAAGTGGGGCTAGAGCTGACCAAGCTAGCAAGCAGTACTGTTCCCTCAGACCCCTACCCCACATACAGTGCCACAATGCAGTGACAAGGGTTGCTCTTCCCTGGCAAATACCTAAAGCTACGCACCCTTAAAGGGTATGCCGAAACAAAGAAATATGGCCCAAATGAACGAACAGATCAAAACTCCAGAAAAAGAAGTAAATGACTAGTAGATAGACAACTTATTGGACGCAGAGTTCAAAACATCAGTAATCAGGATGCTCACAGAAATGATAGAGTGTGGTAGCAAAACAGAGGAAGAAGTGACAGCTATACAAAGAGAAAAAAAGGGAAACATACAGGGAACCAACCAACAGTGATGGGCAGGAAACTGGGACTCAAGTCAATGATTTGTAAAAAAAGGAAGAAGTAAACATCCAACCAGAACAGAATGAAGAAACAAGAATTTAAAAAGTGAGGAAAGACTGAGGAACCTCTGGCACAACACTAAATGTTCCAATATCCAAATCACAGGGGTACCAGAAGGAGAAGAAAGCAAGAAATTGAAAATGTATTTGAACAAATAATGAAGGAAACTTCCCCAACCTGACAAAGGAATTAGACATGTGAGTCCAAGATACTCAGAGTCCCAAAGTTGGATCCAAAAAGCAACACATCCAGACACATTATAATTAAATTATCCAAACAAAGATAAGGAGAGAATCTTAAAAGTAGCAAGAGGAAAGGAGACAATTAACTACAAAAGAGTTTACATAAGACTATCAGCTGAATTCCCAAAAGAAACCTTGCAGGCAAGAAGGGGCTGGAAAGAAATATTCCAAGTCATGAAAGGCAAGGCCCTGCATCCAAGATTATTCTATGCAGCAAAGGTATCATTTAGAATGGAAGGGCAGATAAAATGCTTCCCAGATAAGGAAAAGTTAAAGGAGTTCATCACAACCAAGCCCTTATTATATGAAATGTTAAAAGACTTATCTAAGAAAAAGAAGATAAAAAACTATGAGTAGTAAAATGACAACAAACTCACAACTATCAACAACTGAACCTAAAAAACAAAAACAAACTAAGCAAACAACTAGAACAGGAACAGAATCACAGAAATGGAGATCACTTGGAGGGTTATCATTGGGGAGGGGGAGAATGAGGGATAAGGTACAGGAAATAAGAAACAAATGGCAGGTATAAAACAGACAGGGGAAGGTTAAGAATAGCAGAGGAAATGGAGAAGTCAAAGAACTTATATGGACCACCCATGGACATGAACTAGGAGAGAGGGAATGCTGGAGGGAGGAGGAGTGCAGAGCACAAGGGGATAAAGGGGAGAAAAAAATGAGACAACTGTAATAGCATAATCAATGAAATATACTTAAAAAAGATAACTTCCATTTTGTACATGGTGAGTCTATACCTGTTTCATTTCCATGCTTCTGGGTCATGAACTTTCCATTTTTCTCAAAACTATTGAATATCAAAATTCAAAATATATGATAACATTTTAAGGTTTCTTTCTTGCTCGAGATGAACTACTTATGTTTTCTTTAATTTAATTGTTTCCATTTAGAAATAAAATGCTCTGCACTACTGAGAACAACCTAACAAATACTATATTTCTAACTATATTTGAAATATCTAAGAGTTCCTTGATATGTGAATACATCTCAACCCAAAAGATGTACTAATAGGACTGGTAAAAGAAGTCAAGAAAAAGTAGCAATGAAGAAAGAAGTTCTGGGATCTTATAAAATCTACACATATAATAATGAGATAACAGGAGAGGATTTAGGAAAAATAGAAATGATTCCTTTCTTTTTTTTTTTTTTTAGGGAATCCCAGTGCACTTAATCTGTTTTTGACACATATTACCAATTGCTGTTTACAATATAGTAACTGTTATTATTCTTCTTTTTCTGAACTCCTGGCAAATAGTAAAGTAGTAAATTCAGGATTCTATTTTTTGATATTCCTCACCATTTATTGATACAATAAATGCTGCTTGAAACAAGTGTTTGTAGATGAAGAATGTAAACCCTCATGGAGACAGTGACCTGTGCACAGATCGATCTTCACTTACCAGCTACCTGACTTCGGTCAGGTTACCTCATTTCTGAAACGATTATGATACATCAATAAATTTCCAAGATAGCTAAGGGAAGTTAGGATACTTCATTTAACAATATCTAGCACATGTGTATGTTTCACAGTATAGTAAGCTAGATAACCAGACCAATCATCCTGCCTGAAACATTTAAATATATTGGAGAAAATATTAACACATTCTTCAGTGGAATTTGTTAGCTAACAAGAAAACAATAAATACTGAGGTCAAGACCTAAGTGAGTGCAGAAATCCAGAGGGTATTTAGGAGAGCATTTATCTTGAAGACATTTGATGAACCAGTGTCATTTGTGCTTCTGTCTTTTTATCTTCCTGACTCCTGACACCAAGGAGCCACGATGTCATTAAAGTGAAACAGAAACATACTCACTCTCTGACAAATCCCCCAACATATGCTTTTGGAAAATGAAGAAGATGAAAAAAATTCTGGAAATTCATAACCACAACTCCACCTTCAAGTAGGTCTTCAGCTTGAATTCATACCAGAGTAATTCAAATAACCTCAAACCAAGAATTCAGTTACAAGTTGTTCCAACGAGTGACCGCCAGTAGCAGACAAAAGTAAATGCACAGCCACTCTGAAGGAAACCACTTTTAGCCCAGGTTTCAAAAAGTCCCCTCAGATAAATTGCTGTTAACAAAAATTTTAACAAACACACAAGGAAGCAGAGCTGTATGAGTGAGAACCAGACAAAACAAGAGATAGCAGGTTATCAAAATTCAAAATAAGTATGCTTATTATGGTTCAAGAATAAAGAAACTTGAAACATAAGAGTAAAGAGATCTGAAAAAGAATGAAACAGTACTTCTAGGAATTAAAAATAAGTGAAATTTAAAAACCTAGCAAAATATCTTCCATGTGGAATATCATAATATATTTTTATTAATTTCTTCCTGTTTTTCTCCCTGAGACATGAACATTTTGATTAAATGGGGAGTGGCAAATCTAAGTTTCTCAAATATTTCTTGACAACAAATTGGATGATTAAATTATTAACAAAGATAGGGAAGTGGATTAAGAATATGTTTGAATGTTAAAGAATGTTTCCAGTGTAATTTTTAAAAATCACGTGTTCCTTGCAATCTCATTTGTTGTCGGTAATTTATATCAAATATTCTGTTTATCATGGAAAGTGACTGAATAAGCCTCAGATCTCGATATAAAAGTTATCAAAATCTTCAATATGGTAAAACTGAATATGCAAAACCTGCACATTATTAATAACAAATAATTACTGCACCCAATTTCAACTACTGTATACTTGAGAGCATAGCCTAAAGCAATTTTCTAGATGAAGATACTTAGTTCCACATTAACTTTACTTTTTCAACAGTCTATTATTTCTTGTTTATCCTGTCTTCCAGTATTGGAAATGAAACAAGCCCCAACAATTTTTGAAGTTCTGATTCAGTATATACTTAAACAACAGTCCAGTGTTTTTTGGTATTTAATAATGACTCTATACCTTCCATTCGCAGGATCTGCAGAAGTAAATGTCAGAAAGGATAACAGGAAGAAACTGTTTTCCTCCTCATACAAAGATAAACTTTATTAAATAATTTCCAAAAACTTAATTCACTAAAGTAATGCACCCTCAGTCACTGTGGCTATTGCACTAAAAATCCTGTCGTGACAGCACTGAAGTTGTCAAGGTAAACTTCTCATCAAAACAAACTCAGTGAACAGCACAAAGGACTATGTATTATCTGTGAAATACACCTGTGCATATGTCTCCACATGTGCACATACACATAGTGCATGTATTTAAAACCAACACATGGAAGTTACAAAGGCATTATGGCCCTAAAACATAACACACAAAGGTGAAGTCCCTAGCACCTCTACCCTCTCCTGAATCGCCCCTTTCAATTGTTCAGGAAGCACTGTCCTGATACTGCAATGTGCTGAAACAGGACCATCCATAAGCTTTCTATTATGCAGATGCTGTGCCTTTTTAAGTATTCTGAGCCAGACTTTACTTTATCAGGATCAACGTACCACCATTTATTCTCCCTGGTTTAATTTTCCCAAACTCTGTAAAATGCTTTTTTTAAAGATTATAAATATGCCTAATAAGAGCACTTTTCCTGGCTTAAGAGCAATGATGGGTAATATGTTATTCTGGTTTAGAGACTAAATAATACAGATTAAAAGATTTTGATATATGTGCAAAGGATGACTAATGATACCTTTCCTATTGTAAGGTTTGAAAACTAGAACCCAAAGATGAGAACGAGGAGGAAGTATACTCACATTCTAAACAGAACTGAAAACAACTGATGCCAGACAGTTGCTCTTTTGGGAGTATGCCTTCCCTGTGGTGCTGCAAGAAAAGAGAATGATCTCCACATACTGCGTGTGCTCACAAAACGACTACCGATTCACTCCTGGCTTAGATGAATACTTAGGTATCAGACTATGCCCAAGTGGCTAGAACACAGAAGGCCTAAAAGAGGTTCCCTTAAGGACACCGCAGCAAGTTAACTGTGCAGTAGAAGATTCCAGTAGAACCCCTCACAGATTCAAAAAATGTACTCTATGAGAAAGCCATCATTTGGACACATGCCACACAGAAGAAGCATTAATGGCCAGTGTTAAGTCAGAGACAGCAAAACTCAATAGAGTATTACAATCACAAGAATAGTCAAGAACAGATAAAATTTTGTCTATTTCTTCTTTCCATCCAGACCCTAAACCTAAAGCAGCCAGAACCAGAACTGGTGAGGGAGGGCAGGGGCAAGAAGTACCTCAGCATCAATACACATCCCTATTGAAATCTAAGAAGACAGGTAATAGACCATATCAACTTCAGGTTCCTGGGGCCCAAAGCCTGACTAGTGCTAGGGTAGAATAACTTTAAACTGGATAGGAAACTCAAATTTCATTATTATACTAGACTAGAAGGGGTTTTTAAAGACCAAAGATGAATGACATGCTATGGAATATACCAAGATATGATTCTCAACCCAGGTTCTGTCTATACTGAGCACAGTTACCGATTAAACATCTGATAATAGAGAAAAACGGCAAGAACATTACAAAATATTAATTCAAAGAACGATTCTGAGTAAAACGCACAAGAATTTGCAACAACTAGAGAGAAAAGAAAAGGAATCTAAAGAAGAGCACAAGATCCAAGATAACTAGTTTTTCTAATTGGGTAACTTGAAGGTAACTGGTACCAATAACTGAAACGGAAAACAAAAAAGTAGGTTTATGAATTATGAAAATAGTTTTGACATTCTGAGTTACTCATCTACTTATTTATTCATATAGGCAAGATATATATTGTGTACCCACTATGTGGAAGACCAGTATAGGGGCACACTGTACATAAGGTCACAGGGTCATTACTGTCATAGAGTTAGTAGTCTACTGGGCTAGACAACTACAATAAGGATGAGAATTTCAGAATGCTTTATGAACACAAAAGAAGTATAGCTTAACTAGATGTAGATGTTCAGGAAAGACTTCCTAAATGATCAAATATGTAAGTTGAAACCTTAATGATATAAAGAAATAGTGGGGGAGTGGCGTGTGCGTGTGTGTGAGTGTCCAGAAGGGGTGAAAAAAGAAATACAACCAGATATGTGATGACTAGATGACTGAAATTTAGTTCAGTGAGTTAAGGAACCAAGAGGATATCAATGACCTTTCAGAGAGTTGGATAACTTCAAGAGCAGTAGAACACAGAAAAAAATGGAAATAGTATACAAATTATCCTTTTTAGAAATTTAATGATTATGGGAAGGAAGAAAGACAATGACCGTAAGAGACTTATCAGAATCAGAGAGAGGACGTAGTCTTTTATAATTTAAGAAAAAAAGAAAAGAAAAAGAAAACAATATATTTCTAAGCCAAGGAGAAGGATGAATACAAAAAAATAGTAACTAACATCCAAAAGAGTTAAGATAATAAGAGTCTGAAAAAAAAGGTAAAAAGAAGCAGGATAAATGATAGCCACAAAATAGAAAGAGAGAATTCCCTCTCTAGAGATGTAGACAAGGATTAAAGGCAAAATTACAGGGTAATTTTAAGTATAATGAAAGACGGAAACTGTGAAACAAGTTCATTTACATGAATTAGTTTGAGGTGACTTTCTAGGCTGACAAAGATGAAAAATGCCTGAAAAGTAGGCACAGGATAAAAAGCTAAGCAGACATAAACAAAGGGATAATAACAAAAGCTGCCTCAATTGGAAATATAGACTGGGCTCAGTAGTAGAATCAACTGACCCAATTTAGTCTTTTGTCTAGGGATGCTCGGCAGCCACACAGCAACAATCATAGGTGGTAATACAAACATGAGTCTGAGCTACATCAGAGCTTACATTTATATTTTAAATAATGACTATCCAAGAAAACAAAGAATGCACATTTTTAAAGACTTTCACAAATAAAAATGAATATCATAAAATTGGAAAAAGTAAAATAGTAACGATATGATTAGTGTAGAGTATACCACATTCACTGGTACTTTGGAAATATTCATTCTTCATCTAAAATCATTCAATATGGTCAGTCTCTGCATACATCCTTCTCCTTAGCAGGGTCTTCATGTAAAACTGTATCTTACAGCAAATAGCTCTGGATTCTAACTTTAAACAGAGCCGCATAAACTAGTGGTTGCTTACATTAAAAGTAGAAATATCTTAGCAGCAAATAGATTCTTACTTTAATAACTTTAAAATGTTAAAGTTAACTACTACAAACACGATGGCTTTTCATATTAACGGAAAAGAAGGGGAACGGTGAAGTCGAGGAACATGGATGAAGGACCCGTGGACAGAGACAATGGGGGGGCTGAATGTGAGAGCTAGAGGGTGGGCAGGGCAGGGGAGAGTAACGGGAGAAAACGGGGACAACTGTAACTGAACAACAAAAAATATACAAAAAAACTCCACCACATTGTGAAATATCTTCTAGGTAAATTCTAAGTAAATATTTCTCTGAAAACTGTAAACAAAGCCTACAGTTAAGAGTTTTGGTTCCTGATGGAGGCTGAAGTGTTAATAACTGAAGATTTACAAAGTTCTTTAAACATACTGTGTGTAATCCTGTTTACGACAAACAGATGTTGAAATCACCTGACAGAGACCACAAGGCCCTTCCTAATCTAGCCCTTGCCTGACTCTCCAGCTTCATTCTGAGAGCTT